>JAIPRK010000740.1:44887-141501 GCA_025469195.1 Chaitophorus viminalis | reverse complement strand
ATTCAAGTATGTTTATAGGTAAGGAATAAAACTTACAATTTGCAATTTTGTCAAGTATTTTTTCCACCACAGATACTTTTGCATTTGTGGACCAAGAGCTGCCAGGAAGTAGTAGCTGTACATAATCATATGGATGATAGCATTCATAATACCGCATAGACCTCCTTGTTTACCTGCATTGACGATACATTTTATTATCTTTATTACTGGAAAAGATATTGTACTTCAACATCATATTATGTACTTTTAATAATATAATACAACACTGTAACGTGTTAAACATAAACATACAACTAGAGCTCGAATTTAAATGTCATAATAACCACTGAAAAATACTCTAAGAAATGTTGTCTCAAAAATGCTTTTATAACGTTACTTATATATCTATAATTTATAAAAATTGATTAAACTTATAACAATTATAGAAACCTGTATTCTGAACATTTTTCCTTGATAAGGCGATGCTTGATAAAAATTTAAAATATTAATACATTATCTTCATTAATTTCTTATAATTATCTATATAAAATAAATTAGTTAAATTTAAATTATTAAACCGTATAATGTACTATTACTATATATTAAAACTAACAAAATAACTGGAAGATGTGAAAAAATTGATAATTGCATAAAAAAGCTAAATAAAATTTCACTATAATTGTATTATTAATATATTTGTATGGTTAACCCAGAAAGAGATGTAATTTACACTTAAATTCCGGCATCTAAATATAATATCCTACTATTTCAATTAAACTATACTAAATACTAAATCGTGTTCAATCAGTTATTTTTATTTGAAATTTATAAACGGACAAGCCTAATAACAACAAGAATAAACAAATAGAAATTATAGTATGATCATTAGTATCCTGCCATATAGTGAGATCAATTTAGAATTGTGAGATTTGAGTAAAAAAATAAACAAGTTTCTAAATTTTCTCGTAATTGTATAAATTAATACCAAATACCATTCCATTAACTTTATTTCTAGTTGAAAAAATAAACCGAAACGTTTGGATATCGTGATAACATTGTTAACACATGGACGAAAAAAAATGACGTGCCTGGATTAATTATGTTATAATTTATAGTTACTGATCACTGATAATTGACCAATACCGTATGGAATTATTTAAACATATTTGATAATGTATTATTGTATTTCAAGGAGAAATTTGTCTAAACATATTATTTTATAAGTAAGTATCGTTTAGTCAAATTGTAATTACCGATTGCTATAACGTATTTACGTCATAAGTAATTCTGCGAATACATAATATATTTACTAAATTTTGACCCTTGAACAATCGAATGTATTTAAATTTTAAATCAATGATTAATTAAAATAGGAATTTAATTCGGAGTGCAGTTTTTTTTGTTATAAGATATGTACATTTTAAGTGTATTTAAAGGAAATTTTTAGTCAAGACGAATAAGACGTTTTAGATAAAATAATATTATTAACTTTGTATTAAATATTTAAAATAAAGCTACTAAAAATACTACTAAAAATACTGTTATATATTTTTAATTTACCTTAACTTCAATTTCAATCTTTAACAACTTTAAAATATTTTTATTATTCTAGCCAAATATTATAATATTATAGCGTATTATTTAAAATAAGTTCTAGGGCTGCCAAAATTAGTTGATTTATTCTAAATATAATATGTCTACAATAAAGTGTAACGGATCAATCGTTGTAAAAATTTGTTTCAATTACATTGTTATTATAGAAACAACCTAAAAATCTTATGAAAGATCTAATAATATTGAATTATAATTATAATTTGCATATTATAAGCGTTTTAATTATTTGATTTTTCAATTATTCACTACTCTGACGGTTTTTGGAAGCTGTTAGTGTTTTTGAGGTATTGACCTACAATTGCAGGAGCAAAATAAAATTTCAATTTATATTTTTTAAAAAAAAATTTTATTTTTCAGTATTTGTTCTAGGCTACTATGTGTTATTGGTTATTCCTTTTATAACTTTTTAGTGTAAATTAATTTTGAAAAAAAAAAAATTAATTAACTTAACAAATACACATAACCTATGTATATATTATATATATACAATATTTAACCAATTTTCAAATTATATTTCAACACCGGTTAAATTCAACATACAAAATAAGTGACCGGCATATTTATATTATGCCGATTCTGACCATCAATTTACGTCAATATAAGGGACGGTTGATAATATAATTACCAAATTACATTTGAAAGCTACTATACACAATAACATTCAGGAATGGAGATAAGTTTACCTTAGTTCACCTATCATTCATTCCGTTGCTTTTCTAATCACCTCCTATGATTGTTTAATTTGATTTATGCTTTAAAAAATAATAAATGTACTAACAGTTCTATATTTATAGATAATCTTAGTAAATACTCTATAATTTATTTTTTCTTATAATTATTGATTTTAAGAAGTTGATCGTTACTTTTGATGAATCGTAAGAAAGTCCAACTAGTGACGACCATATTTACATGGTGGTAAACGTGTAAAAATGACACATGTGATTGTTTTTTCCTCAATACGAAAAATACCTAAAATAAACCAGAATAATATAAATTATGATTAATTGAATCTAATTGAGTAGTAGTAATACCTATATGCTTTATACTAAGATAAACATTGAAGTATAGTTAGTTTGGAAAAATAGATAGTTGTAAAATTTGACAGGTATGTAAATTATATTAAATTCTCGTATTAGTGTAATAATTTTTATACATTTTTATTCTTTATTTCAGATATACTTACAGTGTCAAGAAGATCGAATACTTTAGATATCACATAATGCCACGTATTTGAATAGTACTGTGAAAAAATTAATTATGGTTTAAGAATAATGACCGTATTATTATTACAATGAAAAGCAATAGATAAATTATGTATGTAGCTATGTAATTACAACTTATAATTATTTAATTTTAATAAAGGATGTCGAAAAATTTTCAATAGTTTTCTATACGCCTATAATTATTGATTGAAATGTTACTAGGACCCTTTGTAGTATTTAGATAGAATTCTTTTTTTCAATTGTATTTTACATAAAAATTATAATATGCATATAACGATTAAATAATTATTTTACAAAATTATCTTACCGTGTTTAGGAATAAACTATTTTCTGTATCGTCTGGATTGCACAAATTATTGAAGGCATAAGTAAACATGCCGGGTATATATATCACCTAAAATTGATAATTTCAATTGAATTAAATTTTTTAGTCTTATATTGTATCCGTGATCATAATTAGCTGATAATATTAATAGTGAGTAGGTATTTCAATGATTTAATTTTTCTGAAGGATAAAAAAAAAAAACATTAAATTCATTAAAATAAAATTTAAGAATTAGATATGAGTTATTATTGCCCCATTTCCTTCTCTATTTTCACTTCGACCACATTATTGATTATAATAATGTTAAGTTAGAATAAAAATAAAGATAGAACAATTTTAATATCGACTGCTAATTTATTTGATTATTACTTAAAATCACAAAATATTATTTTCCTTCTTACATTATAATTATAATTACAAATATATAGATTGTAATGTATTCGTAACACGTTTACAAAACTACTCTTTAATAACAAATTAATTAATGTAATGAAATTTTATAAGTGTTATTGATGAAAATTAGTGCGTTATAGTCCTACTTTGGCGATTTCAATTCGTTATATAAATTTTACATACCATGAAAATTCAAATTTAACGAAAAGATTTCTAAATAAGACTCACTTATATACTAAGTATTTATAATAAAATAATAAAGAAGTGCACCTCGTTCATAGGATAGGTCATTATAATGTTTAATAATAATAATTTAATTATAATAATTTGTTAAGTCTGAATACAATAATAGGTATCATTGTATACAAAAAACGATTCTGAACGGATATGATTTATTAGTCTAGAATAGGTATATATAATAAATTGTATTTAAATTGCAATATTATATCAAAATTTGCACTTTAAACACTTATAAAAATATTTGTCACTGTGTATCTTAATAATTAACAATTACAAAAAAACCCTAAAAAATCTGAATATTTGAAATACCTATTAATTGCATATAAATATTAGCAATATATTTTTAGAAAAAGATTATGTAAAGAAAATGATTTATAATTATAATTATAACAATATTTTATAACCTATATATAGTTATAACTAAAATTGAATCATAACAAATATTTAAAACCAGTTGAGGATAAATCGTAATTTTATGCATTTTATAAAAATTTAAATTTTAGACAGTCATAAATATGTTTTCTAAAAGTCCAGTAGACATTTATTTATAGTAACTTGAAGAAAAACTTATGAATAACCTTCATTAAAATTTTGAACTTATAATAACAAAAATTTTATGAATTTCCAACTGCAAAATAACGTTCAAATAATCGTGATTTTGACATATTTTATAAAAGTTTAAACTTTAGGGCTCTTATAAAAAAATTTGTATAAAACGATTTTTGATTTTTTTTAATGACGATAAGTAGAAATTATAAAAAACTTTGCATTAAATTCACATGATTTTTTGGACGTACAAATTTTCTTTTATCGATATATCAAAAAAAAAAATAAGTCAAAATCTTTGAAAACTTAATCATGTATAGAAAACACTAATACAACCAAATATAATATCTTAAGTATTTTTAGATTTTGGAATTTTAGTTAGAGCATTTAAAAACGTTGTTTTGTGTAAAAATTTGCGTTTTCTGTATTTGTGGCTTTACTGGACGCTGTTGGAAATTATTGAGAATATTGAATTTTTGACTGTAACGAAATATGAGACGTGACAAAATGTGATAACACACACAGTAAAAAAAAAATAATTATAAAAAAACACGCATCATTTTATAATTAATACATTCATCACTCCGTTCAGAATCTAAAACATTAAATTAACTTTAATTATATAATGTAGACGTACCTACAATATTACGTTCATGCTAATGAATTATAAAAATACAGACGATTAATAGGGCATATAACTTATAAATGATCCATGAGATTACTTCTAGAAAATAATTTGATTGAAAATTATGCTATATTTCTACTGACTATTTCAAGGTACTGTTGCATTAAAATATTAAATTTACGTTACTTAAAAAAGAAATTTCGTTCCAAATGCTAAATGCTCTTTAATATTCAGTATTTATACACCATTAATGTTTGATTTGTACACGTTTTGTAAGTTTCACTCACCGCGGATACAATGTACATGTTATACGCAGTCTGAAAAAGGTTGTAGATCATCATAATGTGTTTAATATTGAACGGTTCACGATTTTTCATCATATTAGGGCCTAATTTTAATACAAACAACATATAAGCTGTCAAAATTATGAACATCGGCCATGGTGTGCTCATGAACATCCACGAATCGACTTCTTTGTCTAAAGAAATACATAAAGGTTTAGTAATATTATAGGTTCGGTCAAATATATGAAGATTAAAAATAATGTATTTATAAAAACATAACTAACCAAATTTTAATTCTTGATTAAGTAAATTAAAAAATGTATGCTGCGTATTGCTGATAAAACCGTTAAAATCCACTTGAGTTATATTTGCCATAGCTTATACTATATCGTCCAAATGGATCCTGGAACACAAACACAATTAAAACAAATGAAAGCTCAGTTTCTATTATAGGTGCGTCGTATGAACACGTCCTACCGATTTTTCCGCACAAGAACACGGATGCATTTTTCATTACATAATGTGATAAATGAGATTGTTCCGTGTTTTATGTTTTTGGTATTAAACTTATTTTATGTACAATTTACAATGCATGCAGTGGTGAAAAGATTACATTTTCAAGCCAATGAATATTGCTGACCAACGAATACTACCTACCCATACAATGATCTTAGTTAAATGCTTAAATGCGTATTTTAATTTACTTCACATTAAATTGGAAATCTTACTTCTCGTGATACAATTTAAGATTGAGATTCTGGGAAAAGTTTAGCATTCGTAGAAAATTCCATCGTAGATTAATAATTTTTGCTCCAATACTCACAACGGTGCAAGTTGCTAGAATTTTGAAATAGACTAAAGGTTCCTAACCAGGATTGCCTTGGCTAGAGAACTTGAATTTATAATACTGTGAAATCATTCCAAGGATAAAATAATATTTTAGTTTACAAAATTTAATTTTTGGAATTAATTTTCTATATCTAATGTTAGAAGTAAAATAATTTTTTATAAAATAATAAAATATATGTGTACAATATGCTTAGTTATATTCAACTAAAGGAAATTGAAGTTATAAAATATAAATAACACAATAAAATGTATAACTATATAGTGCTTTCAGATTTTTATAAAACCTTTGGTATGCCGTGAGTTAAAAAAATGTTAGGAACCTTTGTAACAGAAAATACTATAATATAAAATCGTGTAAGATTTTATGGAATATTTAAGTACCTTCAACCGAAATAATACATATAGAAATATCACAGGGATATTTAGAGGCGAATTTAAAGTAATACAGTCAGTTTTCCTGTGGATGGTATGACAGGAATTGAGAATGTATTTGCATTCGTGAGCCATATTTTTTTTCAACTTTTCATTTAGAGCCGCATTAAATATTAAAAAAATAACGTTATTGAAAATACAATTAAGATCTAATAATTCTATTCTTATTGATATCAACAAGCATAAAGCTAGTTATGGAGTTAAATTGCTTTGTTGTCAATATTAACTAATTTCGTATAAAATAATATATTAGTAGAAAAATATTATAAAATATTTAAAATAATGAATTGATTTCGTTAAGATCGTCGATTTTAATAATATAATCGTAAATATATAATAGCTACGAAGTAAGTACATTTTTAATTGTTTCAAATCTATTGATCTTTAAATATATTGAAATACGTTATCTACCTCAGTATATTGATGTCTTATTGTTTAAAGCAGAGTTATTTTTCGGTCAATCTTTCAGTTTATTCTGAAGATCACACGTCTCTCATTAATTTTATTATAAATTCTAACCATAATTATGTAATAAAAATAATAAAATTCTAAAATTTAAATTGAACTTGATACTAAAATATTAAGTATAAATAAGAGTATAGAGCAACATTTTTTATTAAAAGTTATGAGAAGTCCGCACACGATATAATCACATAAGTATTTGAACTGATATTCACTGAAACAAGTATACAATTAACGTTTTATTTAAAGTATCCAGAATTTATTAATGTAGCATTCATGATTATGGTTTAATAGTTTGAACTGTGAAAATGAATTAACTGGGAGAACCCCTCTTTTATGTTTGAAGCAAACGTTAATGGAAATGATCAATACATACATTTTGTATAAAAGTCGCATATAGTATTACATTTCATTTCAAGGTTGACGATAAAAAATGTCCTATCCGTGTAACCTACACGTGTGCACTATTGCTTTGCATCATAGAGTATCTACTTCAAGGATAACACATGTAAAGCGTATTTTAAATAGTATATAGTGCTGAGAAAACTAAAAAGAAATTAGGTACTACCCTAACCAATACTTCTAATTTTTGCTTTTTCATATTCACATTATGATACCAACATTCTTAAATCTCTTAATAATCAGTAAGTTTCCTTACATTTTTATGCTAACAAATTTGTTTTGACATGTCATTTTAGATTCTGAACAAAGTGATGGAATCTATTGGTTTTACAATTATATGTGATTTTTTTTTGTGTCTGTCATCACGTTTTGAGGCTGTAAAAATGCTTCAATATTTTTTTACGGCACTTTTTTTGAAAGAAAAATAAATGTAGATGGTGCTTGGATATGTCAAACATGTTGGTCGGAAAAAACCGTAAAAAAATTACGGTATAATAGGAATTTGTATGCAAAACCACGTTTTAACAAAATAATTTTTTTTTTAAATACATAAAATAATAACGATTTATCCATAAACGAATTTAAATATTTGTTTTTATTCAAAAACTAAAATTCGTAAAAACTCGAAATTTTTACAAGTTGTTTGGATTGGCATTTTCTTTAATTAATTTTTTTGCTAAATATTTTGCTAAAGTTGTTCACACAGATAATTTCACGTAATTGTATGTCACAGTTAATAGCTACAAATGTAAATTTAAATGAGTAAATTAATACTAAGGTAAGTTATGAAATCGATGGCAATGAAGAAAAATATAATTTTCAATTCATCATAATATAGTATAAAAGAAACCACACGGGAACTCGCTCTGCTTTACAATAGGTGATAAAGTGCACCCTCATTCATAGAATAAGTCATTATAAACGATGTGTTGAATTTGAATACAATGATAGGTAATATTACATAAGAAAAACTATTCAGAATGCAGATGACTTGTTAGTCTAGAATGTTTTATTTAAATTGTAATATTTGTCAGTATTTGCTATTCAAACAATTATATAAAATAATTATGCATATGTATTTCAATAATTTTTTAATGGCAAAAAGAAAATCTTCTGCAGTATCTTCAATTGAATTTTTAAGTGTTTTGCCGTACCCAATTTAAAAAAATCGAAAAATTTTTTTAAAAATCAATAAAATAATTAGCAAAAAGAAAAAATGATTTAAAGAAAATGTCAACCTCAACAACTGGTAAAATAGTTTTTTACCAGTTTTGTACGTATTGTAGTAGGTACTCTTAGAGTTGCAAATTCCACGTTATAATTAAAATGTATTAATCTATATTAAATTGCAAAATAGGAAAGTTTATTTTTTGCTTGGGCCAAATAAATATTCAAATCTTTGTTTATTATAATGGTAAAAACTTAAGAATCGTGTAAAGTCTAAGACTGTGTATAACGTGTAATATTTGTTTTTATTCGTTCTGAACAACGCATAGTCAAACATTATAGGGTAATTAAGGTTAACAATGTACATAATAATAATATTAGGCCTACAACGTAAAGAGGACATCTTCAATTTTTTTCGTATCTGTAGTTAGTTGGAATCTTTAAGCATTTAGTCCGAATATATTTTTATAATTAATTCAGGGGGGAAATCCCGTTCATTCAATTGTAAGTATTCATATATTTTCATCGTACGATTGTTCTATAATATCTATGTTTTATATATTATGAAATATGTACGTATGATTCGTTTTATTTTCTACCTGTAACGTTAAGCAAAATATTAAAAATTTTATTTTATTTAACTATTCCCTCGAAAACGGTATGAGATCATCATGAATTCCAGTAACTACTTGAATTGTATACTTAATATATTTCAAGGCGATGCGATGTTAGAAGGGTGTGCAATTTTTACTATTGTATTTAAATACACATTGACGTTCATTATGAAGTATTTGTCCACAGTAACAGCCAAAAGGTATTACTGGTGTAACAGGTTTACTATAGCATTAATTTAGATTTAGTATTTATTATACTGTTTTCGATTTAGATACATAATATAGAAATGAAATGAAATTAAGAAGTACAAACTAATTCGCTCGGCCCCTCTTTCAGTTAGTACCATTTTTTTCGAGTGCAATAATCCATTGGTTTCAAAAGACTTATCAGCAATATCATTCGCCCGTCGCTGTATTCCACCCGATCGTGGAGTCTCACACGTTTGTTTTTAACTGAACTAGACATAACTAAACACTTACGAGTTACTTAGACTTTAAGATTTTACAGTATATTTTGCAAATGGCAAAATTATAATTATTATAAATTTACGACTCTACCACTAGTACATCAAAATTACAAAATGAACTAAAACTAGTAAAACTTAACAATTCAGTACCGAACTGGTTTGTAAAAACGAAACTGTTGCATCTATATGAAACTTGGGGGGGGGGGCTATCAGAAACTCTTAACACAGACATTTTCATATTCACATAATTATTTTCAAATTATTCGGGGATAGCTCCCAGATTATAAAATGTCGGCAATGAGCAAGACAAAATAATTTTTCTTATCTAATTACCGTTATCTGTCGGAACAAACATTCGGAAAACATGAAACCAGTAACAGCAGCACAGGAAACATACATAGAAGAAGGGAATAACCACCAGGGCACCAGAAATCAAAAGTAACCAGGATCTTCTATGGACGCATCAACCTAACTTTCTGTTAACTTTGAGTGGTTACATCTAATTTGCTTATCGACAAGCACGCCCGCAGGATAAAATCCCACCAGGGGCAAGATAAAAATTACTTAAAATATAATATACTCACTAATTAAATAATAGTAGAATCAAATTAATAGTAATATTTAATAATAAAATAATAATATTTGGATGTTTAATAATTTAACTTAAACAATATTCTTATATTTATTAAAGTTTGTAGGTACATTTAAACATTATTAATCATTAAATAAAATGGTAAATAACATTTTATGGCAAAATAGAATACCATGCATAATATTAGAGTACAGTTAAAAATTCCCAGGGGGGCAAACCCGTTGACCCCCCCCTCCTACGGGCGCCCTTGCTTATCGATATAAAGATATGAATCGTTGTATAATATTATATTTTGTTGATTTATTTTAGTCACTACTCACTTGAACCATATATGTATTGATAATAATAATAATAATAATAAAGACGCCCACATCAACATTTAACTGCACACGTATAAACCTTTAACTAAACCAGTCTGGACGTACGGTATCAACTATGCATCTATGGGGAAATTCAAAAATCAAACTTTGACGGAATTCAAAAATTTTAAAATAATATTAAACTTAAAAAACTGTTAATTGTATCCTTTATGTCTCAAATAAATATTACTATACAATTCGACCTAAAACTAAAATCTATCCACAATGATACAAACAAGCATTTATTACAAATATTTCCATAACCGTCTAAACTGTAATCAAAACCTACTATTGCGACCTCTTAGCCCTTTAAATATAAAGCAATTGATATACACCTAAATAATATAAAAGAAAACGTCAAGCCAGTTTGAATGTCAATAATGGATGACTGCTTTTATCACGATTAAATGGAAAAAAAGTTATGTATTTTTATTTAGCTTATAATCATAAATTTAATAATAAAAATTTATTTTTATGAATTTGTGATTCTTTACCACATAATATATATTTATCGGGCCTATATTTGAGCCAAAAATAAATGTATACTTACTGTGTAACTATATAAATTAAACTTATTTAAACTTACGTATTTTACTTAAAACTGGCACTGTTTCCGCCGTGACATGTGAAGCGAGACTACACAGCCGAACGTGTAAAAGTCGTTGACCGAACACCTTTCTTAAAGTTATATTCCCTGTATAAGTTTATTATATTGCTAGGCTGATTAGAATACCATTACTTAAACGGATATATTGTGTTCAATTCTAACATTAGACTATATAGACTATACTATACTATACCTACGGGAGTGAGGGAGTTTCAACCTACCAGGAAGTTAAAACATTAATTTAATCTTATACTTTTCACTAAATATGAAGTTATTGTATTATTGTAAATCATTCACTTTATTATTCAAAATAATAAAATTTTTATATTTAATCGTTTTATTAATTTATATAATATAAGAATTTTTGGGCCTTCACATCAGTATAGTGGGTACTCACTATCAGTAGAGCCCGGTATTCATACTATACATTTCCAAAAATAATTAAGACAAAAATAAAGGAATACAAATTATTTGAATTAATCAGAATCAATATTTTTGAGAATTACTGGTATTCTACAGAATTTACATTCTATATAAATGACAGGTATTTTATTACCTGATATAATCTTTAAGAATATCGAACGTTTAAAGCAAAAAATATTTCCAAAATGTTTCGGTTTCATGTACAGTGCATAATAAATTATAATCATCAAAACAAATAACAATCTTTCTGAAAATGAGTCCACATAATTATGACTATTGTTGTACTTGACATAGTATACAAACAAGTTACTTCCTACATGATATGTAAGTAAAAACGAGTAAACTATGGACTAAAATAAATATATCAAAACATGTTATTTTGTCATGTAACACCTATTTAGCTAGTAGTTAATGGCACCTATATAATAGAAAATATCCAACTTAAATATTGTGTAGGTATATTTATTTAATTTATAAAATATTAAGGTGTAGAGCTATAATACATTCAAAATCAGTTAATGAAGGATATTATTATATACGACATGTAATGTATAATGTTCTTGGAACCATTACAATATGATATTGTTTGAAAAATAATGTCATTATAAGCGTTAACGTTTGAATGTATAAAAACGAAAAGAGAAAATAAATTAAATCGCTATTATACGGCTAGACTTGAATTAATGCTTTTGACGTGTCCTCGAAAATTGTTTTATTCCCGGTTGTAAACAATACCTGTATAATAATGTTTTGCATACGTTTAAAAATATTTCATTTTCTAGACGTGATCTTTATAGTATTGTACTGAAAATAAATGTCCTCATCGTATAATGGTGCATATGTGGATAATTATTATAGAAACACCATTAAAACTGTCGATCGGGGTTTTTGGTCTGATTGTTATGTCATTTGTACGAGGACGACAATATGAGCTTGAAAGAATTTAGAATAATAATAATAATAATAATAAATACTTTATATGCTACACATTCGATCGATTGATTGGTAAATCGTTAAAGGTGCGGCTATGTGCAAATAAGGCCATGAAGTGTATAATACTATAATATTGTACTGAGCTTATATTGAGCTATATATTGAAATATATTTGTGTTAAAACTACACAATTTACGAGAAAACACGAATGGAAAAAATAATCCATAATTAACCTGGGTAAGAAAAGTTTAATGTAAATAAATTTAACGTATTATATACGAGTATCTACTGTAATGTATTGATTGATTCGTAATCTGCAGTATTTATGACAATTTGTCATTTGTCCGACTGGACCACATGCGGGGGCATAATTGAAATTGTCAGGATTGGATTGTGAGTAATTCAATGCGTCGCCGCAATAATAATCGAATGTCTAATTCACTTCTTATAAACAAAAAAGTATTGGCAATGGATTTTTTTAAAAGCACACTAAAAGTTACGTTTTAATAGTTATAAAATATTTTAAATGTAATGTAATATAATTTTCTACGAGTGTGAGAATTTCTAATGATAAAAGGTATTTATTTTTTTTTTGTTTTGACGAATTGCAAGACTTATGAAAAAACACACGCTATTCAATATAAAATGGAAAATAATAATAAAATATATCTTAAGGTTTCAATTTATAGTTAAAATATACGTTGGTTATTTTTCTATTGTATGAACATGAAATATAGCTAAAATAATACTTTTGTATAATTTTATTCCCTTGACATATTTTATTAAATTTACGTATTTTTGGCCTTTTTATTTTTTGTTTAAATAACCGAAAAATGACAGGTTGTATATACCAAAAATCTTTATCAATTAGTGTGTAATGAATTAATGACAAACATTAAGACAAAATACTTAAAAGATTAAAAAATCAATTAATATTCTAAAATAGTATATTTCTACATTACCATTAATCAATTAATTTCTATGTTACTGTAGAAACAAGACGTTATTTATTTTACTGATATTATAATCTATTCTAACTACCAGAGTATTACTACGTCTTATAACATGATATTTTTACATAGGTACATATAATATTTTACAGTACAACTCATACATATTCATAATAATACAAAAAGTTATGGAATTTAATTATTAAAGACCAACATACTATACATAAATTAAAGATTTACGAGGTGCGTTTCAGACCTCTTAATAATTGTTTACTTCCCTGAAAGAAATCTTACTATAATATAAAATATGTGTTTGCCTTAAGTTCGTAGTATACTTGCACATAAGTACATACAGTATTGTACCCTGTAAGTAGTATAATGAATTATATTACATATAAATAAATATAATTATATTATATATAAACTGCGTACATTTATGTATTTTCTCTTTTTATATAATATGTTTGATCTTTATAATAATTGAATCAAATAATTTAAGATCAAACACTCTTAAATAATTTAAATTTAAAATCCTAATTTTCGTTAAATTTTGGTTTTAAGTTTTCTTTTATTAAATTCCACAACGAAAACTATTAATTGAAAATGTAATTTGTCCATAAATATTCTCCCCATTTCATTTAATTTGTTTAATTTGTATACCTATATCTACATTGGCTAATCAGATATCAGATTCGATCTGTGTCATTTTTTGTCCTTACTGAAAGTGACAGACAATCAATGCTCATCATAAGCTTATATTTTTATATTTATTTTAATATCATATTTAATTTTGTACTCAGTTTGCTGAAAATTATTTGTACATCGTACTAGCAGTGTTTGTTATGTATCCATAACTATCAATGTAACTACTTAACGTAATTACCTCAATTACTTAATGTGTATATCGATAATATCAACGTGTTGACTAATTATTTCGATCGAAATGCATTTGAAATAAATACACATTTTAATCAACAATTATATTATGTTTGTACCTATATGTTTTAGATTTACCTTAAAATAAGACTAGGGTTTCTTTTCTAACATGAAATAATTCAAAATCCAAAATAAAATTGTTTTGGACCATCTGATAATCTGAATTTATGTCTTAGTAGTGGCAGTATACAGAATGTATCAATGAAATTTGCACCGATCGATATCTTCCGTGTTAATGGAGATAGTTATATTGTTTTTTTTATTTATGATTAAAAGGGCTAAAAGTATTTCGTTGACATTACACATTAGTATTGTAAACATAAATATTTTATTGAAAAATGTAAAAAAATAAAAAACCATTTTCTCTTTAAAATTATGAATTTAATTAAAACTGAATGTTGAACAGTCAACATTTTTAGAAAAATAAGCACTGTAAAATCTTCGAATTTCATAAAAATTATTAAATAAATAGTTAATTTTTATATTACATTTATAATTAACAATTTACCGACAAAATGTCTTTGGCTCAGGAATTCTAATAAAAAAAAAAATAAAAACCAGAATTTGATCATCTCTAATATTATCTTTATTAATAGAGAAGATATTGCTCTGTGTAAATCTCTATTGGACCCGACACCTGTATATAATTATGTATGACAAATTGAAATTAATATGATAAGTGTTATTTAAAATTTAAAACTTTGTGGTTAAATTATCTCAAATGTACGGAAATAGATACATATACATACAGGATTATATATTTAAATATTGTTTCCGTGAGCATATTGAAATCACAATAATTACTTTTTAACTCAATAAAAGATTGAACACAAGTAGTTTCTTACTAAAGTTATCTTTAGATACCAATCTTAGAGTTTGTCTATAATTAAAAATAAGGTGGGTGATTTACATTTTAAAAAAAAAATTGAGATCTAATGAGATTGAGAGTTCACTTTGTTTCCTCCGTAAAATATCGTGGTGGCAGTCGAATAAGAGAAGAAAAATTTTTTGAATATATCACTAGGAGAAATGTTTGATAACTAACAACTAATAATTAATTTAATATAATTTATATAAATATTTTGATGGTTGTGCAGTAAAATGACGCTCTTGGAAATAATTTTATGTCTTATAGTAGGTCGAGCAATGTCGAGCACTGAAATAATGATGTACCCTTGAGAGGATCCTGATTTTCTTATCAATGGGTTTATTAGTACTTGCCAGGAAGTAATCCTGTAAATACATATTACATGTGGACCATGGACGTTACTCGCAATGGATTGGTCGTCACCGCAAGACTGCGATCGATAATCTAATCAGTCACACGACCACTGCACCACATCACCAGCACTTAAATTGTGTACGTGGTTAAAAAAAATATATATACTCTTTAATGCCTAGGATTTGATTGATAATCAACCAGAGCCTAGATGGTTTATATAGAGTTTAAATTTATGTTCAGCGCAACACGTTTCGATTATAAATTATAATACACTTTGAAACTTGATAACAAGATTTTAAAGACGACAAGACTGCGGTAGTCCAATTCGTTCTGAAACAACTATACAAGATTTTACAAAATAAAACGGTTCTATCGTTTCCAAAAGTGCATTAAATCATTCATAATATACTAGCGGGTCATTTATCATTGTTTCTCATTATGTTGGACAATTGGAAAACTTTTTTAATGACTTTAATGCATTCAAAATATGAACAATTTTTACCATACAGCTTTGAAATTGATAAAAATATTCATATTGTAATTTACAATCATATCGTGAATTGCGTCTCTAAATTAAATAATAGACACTTTTATAGAACTAAAAATTGTTATTTTTTTTTATCAGGAAAAAATATAAAAAATTTATACTCGATCCTATTAGAAATAAATTTGCCTTTTCAATAATTGAAACCAATTATTGGTCCTTAAATATGAAATAATCTTAAACGTATAATGATATGGTTGATTATTATTCATTAATCATAAGTATCCAATTATGTAATAATAATATTATGATGAAATTTTTCCTCCCTAATATAGTTTTAAGATTCGGACTAATGATTCATACGCAAAATATGTCCGAGTAATTTAATTAAAAAAAAGGAATCGGACAGAAACTCATGGAACTCGCTGAACAGTAAGGAGGGGGAATTGACCTCGTTCATAGGGTCGGTTCTTATAATATATAATGGATGTGTTAGATTATAATGCAATGATATCTTTAAATATTTAAATATTTCGAAAAGAAAACTATTTAAAGAAAATGCCAATATAAATAACTGGTAAAAGTTTATACTTTTTGAATACTAACAAATATTTAAAATCGTTTGAACATAAATTTCGTAAATATTTAAATTTCAAACGTTCATAAATATTTTTTCTGAAAGTCCGGTAGAAATTTTTTATAGATACTTGAAGAAAAACTCATGGATAACTTTGTGTTAAAATTTTGAACCTAAAATATAAATACTTTATGAATTTTCAACTACAAAAGAACTTAGAACATATTGTGATTTTGACATATTTGATAAAAATTTGAACTTTATAGGCATATAAAAAAATTTGTGTGGGACGATTTTCAATTTATTGTAGTTGCGATAAGTAACAACTTTTAATAAACCTTGTATTACATTTTCAAGGATTTTGGATAGCCAATTTTTTTATCGTTATTTAAAAAAAAAAATACTTAGAAAAATCAAAAATTTTAACTGTCTATAAATAGGTCAAAAAAGTCAAAATACTTCAAAAACTTAACCATCTAACCATGTATAGAACACACTAATATATACATTAGGTGAATATTTCAAGTATTTGTGGTGTTTTCTTTTTAAGTTAAAATAAGCATTTAAAAAACATTTAAAGCTTTTTTATTAAGCATTTAAAATAAATGTATTTTATCAAAAAGTGGTTATGCGAATAATTTCCCGTTTTTCTTCATTTTTTATGGTTTTTCTCAACGCTTTTGAAAATTTATGAATATTTTTAATTTTTGTCTTTTGACATCTTAAAGTAATAACTATATTCACTTTCCTTTCAGAAAAGTAAAGTTGCTATTTAAGTAAATTGAAGCATTTTTACTGCTTCAAAACGTATCGTCAGACAAAAAAAAAAAAAAAACACATCTTTATTAAATCAATACATTTATCACTCCGTTCAGAATTTAAAATCACTCAATAAACCATGAAGTTAGTATATTTATATGGTATAAGCCACCAAAGTCTTAGGGATAAGTACGTTGCAAGTTTAGTATTTTCTACAAATAGAATAATACGTCCTCGACATGAATGTGATATCGTGTTGTCCATTGTATGGTATACCAGCTAACTATTCCGAGCTTACAATAAATCTTGAAAATATAAATAGGATCCAGTCGCGCTCTTATATTTTTGCCGATAGTTTATCATGAAAACGGAATACTGCGAATCGCGAGCACATTTATTTTATTTTAATATATTATTGTTTCGAAATATTCGAATTATACAAGAATAAAATAATTGTAATAACAACAATGCGAAAAATTCACGACGGTGGCGTTAAACTTACACAATAGATGTTGATAGAAAGGTCTATTGACATCGGGGTAGGGTGTATGTATGTATGTAAATATTATTTCACTTCGGTTAGCGAATAGTATTGTTATTATTTATTCATTGACACCCGCTAGGGATTTAAAGGAAAGTGGTTAACAATACTTAATATAGGTACATATTAATCGTGTACGACGGTTAGGTGTATAACTACGAGTCACTAAATACATGTGAAATTGAAATATAGTAGATACAGTGTCACAGTTAACTGGTTTTTTACATATTATGCGACTAGGGCCAACGGCATACATGTATTTCTGGCTCTATTCGCAGTAGGGACGATTTATTGCAATATGCAGTTTTGGGCCGCAACGTCATCGGCACAAGAGGTGTATATATTTCTGTGCACACGTCACGCGTGTATGTACATCAGACATATTATTGTATGCAGTGCACACATTTGCTATTAACCTGATGAAACGTATGGACCGCGAATATAACGATGGAATATTAAAACGAGTGAATACATACATATATATATATATGTAATATAGCTTCTCTTCAATCGGCGGAAATCGAACTGTTTACATAATGGATGGACGCACGTGGCGCCCAAGGGTGCCTACACGGTTTGCATATTTTATTAATCATAGTAGTCCACTCCGACGTTAACGATCGACGGGACGTTTGGATAATTGGAACGTGTTGCTCTAGGTACAGATGGTAAGTTGTCGCCGACAATTTAATATGTACGCTTTTGGATCTCCGTTTCAGTCGGTAGCGTGGATTATGTTAATATAACGCAACTCTTTCGATGCCAATACGCTGTAATAGCACTATAATAGATAGCTCACTAAACCACGCGCACACACACACACACACACACACACGACTTACCGCATTATAACGCTACGACAATATCGATGGTTTAGATAGAAAATGTTGTTATTTGGTATGTTTTAATAAGATAAACAAAAATAGTAAAAGTAATAATTATAAATAATTATAAAAATAACATAAATACATACTCGAACACAGGGCTGTATTAGGGCATAGATCTTTTAAGCACTGTGCCTAGGGCCTACGAAAATAAAATGAGTGGCTAAGATTTTTTTGTAATATTTTTTTTTTATTCTTATTGAGTTAATATACTATCTGTAGACGTTAGCACAACAAGTAAAATATTTGTATAATATTTCTCGTATACTAAATGTTCGTAATATGGTAATTCGTAATAATTACCTATTGAAATCAGATTGGATAAACCAATGTAAAAACTATAAAGAAATATGTAAAATGATATAAAATATGAGTTGTTTTTTATGGTTTCTGGTAATTAAATTTTAAATATATTTCGAATAAAATGAATTGTTTTTACGATGTGTTAAAATTGTTTTTAGATATAAAGTTATAATTATAAAAGTTAAAATTTGATCCTTACGTTATAAATATACTTTTTTTTAAGGTATAACAATGAGATACAAATATTCAATACTAGCTCTCCCAAACATAAGGTTTCTTTATTATTTAAACATTGAAAACTGTAGGACCGTATTAGCACATTATTGCTCAAGCAGATGATTATATGCTCGGATATGACTATATAACTATAAACAATTATCAGTTTTCACTTAAAGCTCTAAAGTAAAAAAATAAAAATAAAGATATACAATATAGACCAATGGTGGCCAACATGAATGTGTTCGCGAGCAAGAATTAGTTTTCGGGTGGATAAACGTTTCAAAATTTAGGAAAATGTAGCAAGCTGTGTTTTCTGTTAGCAACAAAATATATTTGGTTATTTTGAAAATAATCGACGAGATAAAGCAGTTTAAAAGAAAACGGTAATGTAATAATTAACTAGGGTACCTTTACAAAAAAAGTTTTAAGTAAATATTATTCGTTAAAATGTACTTTGTTCGATGTATTTTTAATTCTAAAAGTATTGGTAAAATATCGAGATTCTTTGAAATAATGGTTCCACCGAATAAGGGCTAATGTTGGATTTTGTCAAAAAATTTTTTTCATGAAATAATGTTCTATATCATGTGTAGAATGCGTTTCTATGGTTTTTAGTACTAAAAGAAGCCACTAGAGGCCACGAGAATCTCCTATATATACAGAAACGACAGAATTTTCAGTAGTAAAACTTTGTGTTTCGGCGCTCCTGAAAAGTAGAGAAATCCGACAGGCCCTTATTCGTCGACGAATCATTCGTCAACATGTAATTTCTTACTTCACTTTTGATACCTATAGAAACATAGGACAGTACTTCTGAGTCTCGAATAGTTACAATAAATATTACATTTGATTTATACTATACCTACGTAATTATAGTTAGTGATTGGTAAGGAACGGATTCGAATGCAAATTGCATTTTTTTCTGAATGTCCGAAAACATTGGCTTTCAAGTAAAAAGTTCACTTCATACATCAAAGAATTAAAAAATGTAACTTTTATTTTGCATTTTTTTGCATTTTTAAGTCTAATGCATTTTCAGAGCATTTTTTGAAATTTTTAGTGCATTTTGTGGTTTTTTCAAAATTTTTTCCACATTCATTCTAAAAAAAATTAAGATACCTAAATATGTATTATGTTACAAAATTACGAAATTATTGTTGACACGTGTATTATGTTACGAAATTACGAAATTATTGTTGACATGTAAAAATAAGATGGACAGAAGATAAGTGAAAGTTAATTAATTAAGGTTGTATTGTATTATTTGTATTTAAATATTTTCTTTAGATTTTTCATAATAATGTGTTTTTTTATAAGTTTTAAATTCAAAATTTTGTTTATATTGAATATAAATTAATTTTTAAAGTTTTTTAGGGCATTTTTTTATGTTAAAGCATTTTTTTAAGGCATTTTTCTTGTGTTTAGAGCATTTAAATCTGTTCCCTAGTGATCGGTATTACTGTTGTTAAAACTGTGGTTTCCCGATTCCCGAAGATATTTTTGTTTTTCTGTTTTCACAATATTGTCCAACTTTTTCATTAAGAACATACTTTTTGTCGCTATAGTTTACAAAAAATCGGTGATACGTTCTACGGTTTACAACAGTAGTCAGGAAAAACTTGTTGAAGATGTGCAACGTTTACGACAGAAATCTGTTAAAACTGAATATTTTTCATACAAATACGATGATTGGTCATTTTTAGATTTTCTGTCCATGTAATAACTATGACAAGTAGAAATAACTGCAATAACCATAGGTATACCGTGGGCTCAGAACCAAAAGGTGCTATCTCAAAATATCAAATTGTTCAGGAGAGCCATTTTAAACTATTTTCAACTTAAAACTGCATTATATTCTTTTGTAATGAATGATTTTTAATGATTAGCACATCTAAAAATTCACTAAGTTGTTCTGAGTTAACACTAGCAATTTATTTTTCTTAAAATCAAAATGTAACGTAAGAAAAACAAAAATGTAAAAAAGTTCTTCAGATAGAACCTTATGGTTGTTAATATTTTTTTTTCACATAGTTAGAACCTTTTGGTTTTGAATTAAATGTATGTTTTCACTATAATTTTACCAACCTCAAAATAATAAATAATGACTTGGCATTGGCTTTTCACATGAGTAGAATTAAATTGAATGTACCTATTGATGATATTATATTAAATATAATTCATATCAATAAATATTTTAAGTACCTAAGTAAATATCTAACTTAAAATGAATAACTATTACCTATATCTAATTCAAAATTATAGATTAGGTATTATTTTATAGGTAGGTACTTACTTGTTGTTAATGTCAACTTGTTTTTCTGCTAGTTTCATTAACTTATTGGTACGGTTTCGTACAACATATTTTTTTTCTATTATAATGATAATAATTGACAAGATCTCGGATCAGAATTATTAATGTTGAGGCATCCCGTTAAAATAAAACCAAATAAAAATAATATTGACTAAGGTATAAGGTAAATGTACCGTATATTTATTAAAATTATTTATAGAAATCTTTGTTTTATTGATAAAAATGTACAATAATTAATAATATTGTACCATCATATTATTATTGTATGGTTGATACAGTGAATACCGTGAATACTAGTACTTTTTAGTTATCACTAATTTATTTTATCTTATCGATAGAACCTTTTGGTTTTAACCACGGCTGTAGATAGTATGGTTGCGCATCGAGCTACGAAAAAGTGGCAACCGAAAGTTCTTATCAAATGTACGAAAAATGACCGATAAAGTCACGTTTTGGCGCCATCTAGGTCATGCTATGCCGTGATTCCATTTAATTTTAAAAATTTAAAAAAAAGTTTTATGTGGTAAAATTCAAGTAGTTCTACTTGACATCCGCAAAGATCGCTACTAATACTTAACTTTTTTGAATCTGAGATAAGAACTTCCGAATGTCACCATTGAACATAGTGTAGTATAAGCCGATGTGCAACCAGACTATCTACATCCGTGGTTTTAACACTATTCTCAAGAACCAAAAGGTGTTATCTAGATTAGATTGCTATCAAATAACAAAAGTGTAAATTTGATCGATTTAGCACCTATTAGTTCTGGATAACTCCTTAAATAATGAACCTAAAAAGTTGGATGTGAGTTTGGATTACAGACCATTGACCAATAAAATCATTTATATCAAAAAGTGGATTTTCGAAAAAATCGATTTAGTACCTTTTGGTTCTGAGCCCACGATACCTCAAAGATGCTGTTATATAACTAATATTTCCATGATTGAATTATAATTATAATAGGAAAAAATCATTGCAAAAATATCGTTGGATATTTAAATGATTAAGTATATTATAATTAGTATAGTCAAACAAATATCTATATATTTTTATAAATGAATTAATTATAAATCGTCAACAATTTTTACTTTTATTAGTTGAAAAGCACAATAAAAGTGCAGACAATTTAAGGTTAATATTTTTTTTCCTATTTGTATTCAATAATTGATTTAAGTACGATCAAGTAGATTCATTTTCATATTTTGTATTGTTTTATTTAAATTAAGTTCACTGACAACTATGTTAACAATATACAATAGTATTTTACAATCTAATTATCATAATTTATACCATTTATAAATGTAGGTTATGACAATGTTCATTTTTTTTTTATTTAATAATTGCATGATTCAATTGCATACACTTATAGTTTATTTTTTTACTTAATCACAAATTATTATACATTTAAACCAAATGTATGTATGGATGTATAGTAAACAGGAAAAAGTATAATAAATTGTTAAATTTAAGTATTAATATATATTATTATAAATTAATAATTGAACAGTAAATCATTTAAGTTTTCGAATGCTGTTAAACTATTTTTTGTCAGAAATGGCTTGGTAAAAGTTTTAAAAAATTTAGACAAATATGAAATTGGTACATGAATATTACACATTGAGTCATTAAGGTATTTAACTTAACTTGACGTTTAATAACTGTATTATTCATTTATACAATAATACCTGTAGTGGACACGCGAAATACGAAATTTTGATCATTTTCCTTTTATTTTAAATTTAAAATATTCCACGTTTTCTACATTGATTCGAAATGTGATGTCTTATTTAGTAGGTATAAATTATAATTTGTTTATACTGATGATCTACAATCTACAGTATAAATTATTTAAATCCCGGAATCGTAAAAAAATGTGAAATTAAATTATTTCTCAATAAGCTTATAGATAATAATAATATAACATTGATACGATTTAAATTATGATTTATCAAAATACATCAATCCTGCAGTCAATATCGAATTAAACGATAGGTATGTTGTTAATATTAAAATGGCATGTTAACGACAGAATACACACACCGCAAAATGTACACGCGTGAAAACATCTTAAGCTCGGTTTCCGTGTTCATTGGGTTTTATCGATTTGTTTATATGTTTTTTTGTAGAACTTCAAAAACATGTAAAGGAACAAAGCGATGTCCGCGATCAGGTAAACGCAAAACAACCTGGGATAAATGCAGTCGAACGCGTACAGGCTTATGCAGTAGATTATGCCGAGTATGAATTGTGCCTGGAAACGTATGACGACATATAGATTATTGATTAGAAATGAACCGTTCAGATGACCACCTGTGTGATTATGTTACACTTACAATTTGTATACCCGTCAAATATTTTTTCCACCATAAATATTTTCGGACGTTCGGCCCAAGCGCCGCTAAGAAATAGTAACTGTACATGAGTATGTGGACGAATGAATTGATAGTGGTCCCCATCGCAGCAAACTCGCCTGTAAAAATGAATATGATAAAATATGGTATGCATAATATTATGATCTCAATTCTCTGAACGAAGAGCTTACTCACTTTTTACAACATTTTCAGAAGAGTCAATAAAAAACATTCAAAAGTGTATTTTTATTTTAAATGTAAATTTACATTACATTAATAGTGTAAATGTATGGTATAAATTGTATATTATCTTTTAGATAAATAGATAATATAGTAAGTTTACGTTGCCGTTGGTTCAATACTTACATTTTGAAGCAACTCAAGTTACGATTTTTTTTTCGCTGGAAACCATAACTTTAGTAAGTACTTATAAGTTTTAAATATTAAGTTATTTTTCAATATTTACGATGTAGTTGAGAATGTAGGTATTGCTGCTTTTGTAGTTAATGAAGACAAACGCGGACCAACAATTTTTTTTTCAATGATTTTAAATAATTATTAATATTCAAAACGTATAAATTGTTGACATTTGAATATTTTATCAGTTATTTAGATTACAATTTTCTTTTCAAAATATTTTATTAATTTTTAAGCTATTTATAGTCATTTGAAATATTCGATATTTTTAACTATTTTTTTTATAATTGTTGATAAATAAATTTGAAAAAATACTTAAAAATGTAATAAAAAATTTCTATGAGGTTGTTTTTACTGATATTCAAAAATTATTAAAATACATTGACGTAATTATTTTTTATAAGCGTTTGAAGAGTAAATATTTACAAAATATTACAGTTTAAATATTTTATATTTAGACTGACAATTAATCATCTCCGTTCAGAATCGTATAATTTTGTATACATTTATACCTATAATTGCATGCAAATTTAACACTTATCTTGTTACTTCCACCCCTTACTGTACCACACATCGAGTTCCCATCTGGTTGTTTTTTATTTTGTTTGACGTGTTAGAAACAAAATCGACGGACCAATAAAGAATTAATGAACCACCTATACTACGAAGTACTAAACACTAAGCGTACTTATATATTGTTCTGGTGTAGAAAATAATCAAAAACTACGAAAGTGTTTGACGACCTGGAAAGAAGACTAGTATTACCACTAGTATTTTTATCAACCTTTGCGTGCTGATTATCGGTTTTCTTATGTACCATGACGAATAATCCCTCTGGTGATTTTCCTAGCTCGATTTTCGTAAGTTTCGAAAACGTTTCGGATCGTATTATATAACTATATAACATGTATCACTTTGGCAACACTCGCCGTCATATATTATGCTTGTTTTGTACAAACACTGCAGTTCCCCCGTGTACAACGTAGACGTAGTGATAATACAAACGGACTGGAACATATTATGGAAATATTAAACAAACAACCAATTACGAACGTCATCTCACTTAGCCTTTAACGAAGAGCACGTAATGATATGCGTCGATAATCCAATAGCTTGGCCTTTATGAAACACACTGCGTTGTCTGTTTTATAAATAATCAAATAAATGATAATGACGTTTAACGAGACCAAATACAAATTAAAACAGACCAGATTAATAAAAGTCCCGTTACAGATTCATTAACACCGTAACAACGTATTTTTCTTTTATATAGGTACCACATTAAAATATACAGTTTGTACTGAAATCGGCGAATATAAATTTTTAAAAAAATACAAAGAAATCAAGTAATTACAGATTTTGATCGATGATTAAATATTTCATTAATCGCAATTATCAATAATCAGGAAAACAGGTATGCATAAATATTTTTTTTTCGAAATATATTATAATTACATTTGGCAATCGACGGATACAAAGACAAAAAATGTATAACTAGACGAATTGTTATGTTTCATGTTAATTAACCATAACTAACTATAATTAAAAAAAAAAAAAAAAATGCTAAATGAAAACTAATATACAAAACTGAATTGTGATATCAAAAAAACCCGTGACCAATATTTTTTTGGTTAAAATTAAATAATTATTGTAAGCTAGTAAAATAATAAAATATGAATATTATTTAATAATTAGTACAAAATGTAATTTTATTTTATAAATACAAACGAATATCTAACGTGTAACTGTGTAAGACAGATATTAATTGTATTCTATAAAACTTTTAATAGGGCATATTTTGTTTCCTTAGTACAAACTAAATGAACATGAGAGACGGGTATAACTGTATAAGGAAATATAGAAGAGTTGAATAAAAGCGTACTAAAATGGGCGTATTTAAATTTGAATGCAATGATAAATCATCGAATTTTAAAAATGGTTCTGAAACGAGCCTGCGTTTCTATTGTGTTCTTAAATGTTAAGTGCTCTTGCACTAATTTGTTTTCCGAAAAAAGAGACGTTATTACAAAGCCAATAGTTTTTATCATCTCTCAGTTTATATTTTGTGCATTTATTATTTTATAGGTTATCTGCAAAGATTTATTTCACTTAAAACTGTAAGGTATTTTTGCCTATAATTTAAACTACACTATTGTTATTTAATTTATAAATCTTAATCTAAAATACTATATATGATTTCATAGTAATTTGTGATATAGTTTTATTTAAATAACTCTGTCAGTAGGAGTAAAATGTAAGAAAATATAATAAATGTAATAAAAATCCTTACTTTTTATGTATCTCAAATGAATAAAACAAGTGAGTACCATGTTAATGTGATGGTAAACATGTAAAAATGACACGTGGGAATCCTTTTTTCTCAGAATAAAAAATACCTAAATTGTTAAATAGAATAAAGATGGTAAAAAATATTTTTTTCATAAGAACGAAGTATAATATTTATACAAAAGTATAATATTTAGCACGGGGCAGAATTTTCAAGTCAGCAAAATGTATATAATAGGCAACCAAACGTTCATATCGACTAAGGCACATCATGTTTCATGCGTGTAGTAATAATGTGATGTATGATGTTTAGTGTATGTGGTGATAGTTAAGGTTGACTGTTATAGTAATATACAATATTTGCTGACTTAGTCTTTCTGTCCCATACTGTACACAGCGTATGACAGTTATTTATCTTAGAAATTATAATTACAGCTACGATTAAAATATTTTAAAACTAATGAAAAATGCTCTTAAAAATGAATTTTACCGCCAAAATATTTTATTAGGTACCTGTTGTCAAAAGTTTATTTCACAAAAAAAAAAAAAGTGAAATTTAAATATGTCGACTTTATAAAAATTAATAAAATTTAAAAAATGTTGTTAGATAGTATAATAAAATATAAGTTAAGTTTTAATTATTAAGTGGTATTATGTGTATTAAAGATGACCAAAAAATGTTAAAAAATTCTCTAAAATGAAAAGATTGCAAATTAAAATTTTTATCATTGATGCACCGGTAATTTGAAAGTATTGTTTACGATGACCCAAAAAAAAAGGATTCACGTTGCATAGATCAGTTCTTCTCAACCTGGGGGCCGTGGCTATATGACTGAGGGGCCTTGAAATATGTATTTAATTTAAAATATCTCCGATTATTTAGTTATTATATAAATATAACTTTATAACGTATACATTATATTATATTTAGTAAATTATTAAGAAAAAATAATTAATTGATTGAGGGGGGCCTTGACAGTTTTACATTAAATGTAAGGGGCCCTATAACAAAAAAGGTTGAGAAGCACTGGCATAGATATCCGAGTCCTACTTACAATATTACTTATATTAGTAATTGTAATTATTGCAATCAATATGGTACATAATATTGTTGTTCGGACAAAATCCCAACGGCAAAATCCCGTCGGGTAAAATTTTGCAGCCAAAATCTCGCCTGGATAAAACCGAGTAAACGTGCATTTTTAAGATACGTGTTTGAAATTCATCATTGAACTGGTGTGTTAAAAAAGTTCTTTTGAGCATCTTATAATTTAAAATTGTAAAAAAATGTACAAACTTAAATTTTGTTATGCGTAATTTTGTTTGGATGGAATTTTGTCCGGCGGGATTTTGATGGCGGTATTTTGTCTGGCAGGATTTCAGTGGCGAGATTTGGTCATAGATTCCATGATATTACATTAGTACCTGATAGTATCATATTAATATACTCACTGTGTCGAATAAATCAATGATCTTCGATACAAAAAAATACCACGAAGCCTTGTGCAGCTTAAACAAACAAACATTACGTTAATATATTGTTAATTAATAGTTACATAAAATAATTGTTCGTAATTAATATGCAATGAGTCATTGCCAAACCGTATAAACATAGACTGATCTGGGAAGCGACAAAACTAGTTGTGTCGTTGTTTTCGGGATTTCATAACAATGAAAATTTAGTTTGCTCTGTTATTATAACTTTTCGAGCAACATAACAGATTACCATGTAGTATTTGGATATTATATTAATAATATAAAATAAACAGTGTTCACATTTATAGGTGTTATTATTGAATATTTGAATTATATTTTAAGTTTTTATAATTGTTATTATTATATTATTTTTTGTTTGCTTTAAAATTGTAGGTTTTGAGCATAATATGTTTTTGAATTATGGTTTATCATTAGCACCACGTGGCATTTGTTGAAGTTTAGCACGAGGCGCACAAATAAAAGTCTAATTGCAATTATCATAACAATTATTTATTTTGTGTACTAGGTAAGTGATGTGGTAAAAACATATCATAGGAAAAATATTTCGAAAAAGATCGATTGAAAATGGAATCGAGAACTTTTGATTTATATTTCTCGTGCACTTCTAGAAAGAAGAAGAATTTGTGGAAATTGTGTGGTATCCATAACGAATACAGGAACTCTGACCACACTTGGATAAGTATTTACGTTTGCCTCTGAGCTTGAAAAAAATAGAATAACGGATACCATACTCACATGACTGTTAAATTGAGTGGGTGCACTTTATTTTAGGATTTTTAAGCTTTTCGGAGCAGAAAAAATATAACAGTTAACTGATTTCTTATTCTTTGTGAATTATTTTTGTTATTCGTCATTTTTTTCTAAATCGAAACTTACAATAGCTGTACTCAAAAAATTAGTATGCAGAAAAAAAAGAAACAAAAAGCTACGCCGAAATTGAGTAATAATTCGTTGTTGCTTTTATAATTAGTTATTTTTTACACTTTAATTTAAAGAGCCTGTTTAATTTGGTATTCTAATTAATGTAATAAAGTACAACTCTTAAAATAATTTATTTAATGCATTATTTTTTAATGGCTCAATTAGTTGAGTTTATAAGATATAAAAACAAGAAGAAAAAGAAAACTAACCTTTTTTGTTTTATTTATAATTATTGTACATGTTATATTATAAGAACATTTAAAAATAAATGTCAAAATAGGATTTGTAATTTAGCTTATTATGTTTTATGTTTTTTTTTCTTCAATACTGACGTGTAAAAATCTTTGTAAATCAGTAGTTCGTAAACACAAAGAACTTATATTACCTTTGTAAAAGTAAAAATAAATTTAATACCTTTTGCGTAATATGATTTTTGGAACCCGTACTGTCGGGATGGCACGAATATTTCCATAAATAACTAGGCATTTCAGGGGTCATGGTTTGCTGAAATGTACAATTTAATTTATGAATGATACGAAAT
This sequence comes from Chaitophorus viminalis, assembly GCA_025469195.1. Classification (NCBI taxonomy): domain Eukaryota; kingdom Metazoa; phylum Arthropoda; class Insecta; order Hemiptera; family Aphididae; genus Chaitophorus; species Chaitophorus viminalis. The sequence continues at coordinate 111,765 of JAIPRK010000740.1, read as the reverse complement.
TACCTACGAAATTGACGGATCTGATTTTACATCGGTTAACATTTTAAGTTTTTTCAACCAATACAAGATCACATAACATTACATTGAATTACATAGGCGATGCCCGCTGCAATTATTCAATGATGTCTCGGGAAATTATTTCAATATTTACTCACATAAACAAAAATATAAGTATTGAACACGGTTTGCATCAAGTTATATAATAACATTAAGTATTTGATGTTGATCGGTTCACGGTGTTTCATAAATTTCGGACCAAGCTTGAACACGAACGTCGAGTAGAATATTAGTATGATGCATATTGGCCATGGCGAGTCAACAAATAGCCATGAGTCGATCACGTGCTCTGTAAACGAAGAAGATTGTCAGTGATTTCAAATTATTGTACTCAGTATCTATATATGTACCTAATCCAGAAATAACAAAATGGTATTGTTTGTAAAATAAAAAGAACCGGATGGGCCTCGCTCTGCTGTACATTTGGGGGTGGAGTGCACCTCGTTTATAGGATAGGTCATTATTACAATGGATTTGTTAAATTTGAATGCAATGATAGGTATCATTATATACGAATAATGATTCTGAACGGAGTTAATATGTTAGTCTAAAATGAGTATATAATAATATAGTCTTTTATATTTAAATTGAAATATAATGCAATAGTATGAAATTTCGTAAAAATTTAAATTTCAAACAGTCATAAAATTTTTTTCTTTAAGTCCGGTAGAATTTTTTTTATATATTTTTGAAGATTATCTTATGGACAACCTAGTGTTAAAATTTTGAACTTTAAGTATAAACAGAAAAAATTTTATGAATTTTCAACTATAAAATAACTTGCAAATCATCGTGATTTTAACATATTTTATACAAATTTGAAATTTATGGGCTTGTAAAATAAATTTGAGTTAAACGATCTACAATATTTTCTAGTTACGATAAGTATAACTTATTATAAGCATTGTATTAAATTGTCAAGAGTTTTCGGACAGCCAAAAAGATTTTATAGATACTTTAAAAAAAAAAAAAAAACTTACAAAAATCGAAAATTTTAATTGTCTATAAATAAGTTAAAAAATTTCAAAATACTTCGAAAACGATACCATGTATAGAGAATACCAATATAAAGATTTGGTGAAAATTTCAAGTTGTTATGGTTTTTCGTTTTTGAGTTAGAGCAAGTTCCAAAAACCTATATGATTTGTTAGTCTAGAATTTTATTTATTATATTATATTTTACATGTAATTTTATGTCAATATTCGCTGTTAAAACGCTTATAAAAAAAAAATTGTGCACAAGGATATTGATGATTTTTGAATGATAATAAAAACTCTTTGTGTGGAATATTCTATTAAATTTTCAATTATTTTATACAAGCCAAATTTTTTTTATCACCAATTATAAAAAAAATGTAAAAAGTTCGAATATTTTAAATGCCTATAAGTGGCTTAAAAATTAATATAATATTTTGAAAAAAATATGACATAAAGGAAATGCCATTTTTAACAGCTGGTAAAAGTTTCAAGTTTCTACGACTTATTATTTTTGAATCATAACAAATATTTAAAATTGTTTGAGGATAAATCACTATTTATGTAATTTCGTAAAAATTTAAATTTCAAACAGTCATAAAATGTTTTCCTATAAGTCCAGTAGAAATTTTTTTAAAGATTTTTGAAGAGTAGATCATGGATAATCTAGTGTTAAAATGTTGAACCTTAAGTAAGAACAGAATAAATTTTATGAATTTTTATTTACAAAACAACTTGCAAAATATCGTGATTTTGACACATTTTATACAAATTTGAGCTTTATAAAAAAAATTGAATCGATCTCCGATATTTTTAGTTTAACTTATTATAAACCTAGTATTAAATTTTCAAGAGGTTTCGGTCAGCCAATTAAATTTTATAGATGTTTAAAAAATTTTTTTACAAAAATCCAAAAATTAAATTGTTTATAAATAAAATTTCAAGTTGTTTCGGTTTTTCATTTTTGAGTTAGAGCATTTTAAAAAAATGTATTTTGTAAAAATGTGATTTTGCTTAAAATTTCCCGTTTTTTTTGTAATTTTTTTATCGTTTTTTTTTTAAAAGTATTGAAAAAGTTGGATTTTTGAGTTGCCCAAGTACCATTTCAAAATAACCTTTTTAAGTAACCTTTTAGAAAATTTGCTATTTAAGAAAATCGAAGCATTTTGCCAAAAAAAAAAAAAAACACTTCATTGTAAAATCAATAGACTTCATCACTCCGTTCAGAAACTAAAATCAAAAAATTACGTAGATAATTTTTCGGTTTTACTACCTATAAGTACATGTTATTATTTGTTGACATTTTATATACAATAATGTTAAAATGGATTTCGATAACATGACTTACCATAGTTGAAGTTTTTGTTGATCGACTGAAAGACCTCGTTCGTGCCATTCATGATGCTACGAGCTATAATTCCCGAAGTTAAACTTGACTTATCACCTAATAATAATAATAAATTTTGCATTGTATACTTGTATTTAGATAAATTTTCCCTGTGTAATGTTGTGTCAACTTTAGGTATTTCAATTGACAGAATGATTTTTGATTTTTATTAAATCCAAATAACTAATTTGAGTAAGTAAGTACTAATAGTACAAACTGTGAAGTGTATTATAATTTGATGCATTACGCGCATCGAGCGAATAGTTTTTAAAGAAAAACTATTGATTTTATGGTACTTGATTATAATATGAAGCCGTTATCAATGCAACTATAAATATTTACGCATTTTAAGCGAAATACGTTCATAAAAATATATTTTACTGGATATAATTACGGAGTACGTATACTATTGAAATATTAGGCTATATTGTTAATAACAAACTCGTTTACATTTTTTATATAATATTAATATTCATATTCCATAATATGTATTTTTTTTTTTATTAGATGCATTATTCAGAAGTTATTACCATATAATGTTTATGTATATTAAAAAATGACTATCGTTACTATAATTTCATATTTATAGAATAATCATTTATTCATGTGCGATTTGTGTTTAATTTAATGAGATCCATAATATAATGAGATCCAGTCATAATTTAAAACTTAAATTTGATGCAATCTATGGGTCAGGGTTGACCTAAAGTAAAACCATAAATAAGTACATCGTACACGTGCTGAATTGTATAAATACTTCATCGATTTTCGGAAGACTATTTAAATTTTAGTTCGGTACTATTAATACAAGTTATATAATTCATACATACATTTTGTCTATTAATGCGCAGTGATTTTCAAACTTTTTTATAATGCGTCATCCTTAATTTATTAAAACTTGTTATGGTCCCCCAAGGTATAAGGGCGTAGAATTTGTTTTTTACCATAAAAATCGTTAGAATGATAGGGAATTCATTTTCTACCACCTACTCGGATGGACTTAAATGTAATCGTAATAGGCGAATATTTCACGCCCTCTTCCCCGCAGTATACCTACGAAAACAAGAGAACCAATGAGTCCAGAGAGCACTGTATTAATGTTAAATGTCCACTTAAACGAAAGAAAAATGTGTGTACATATTTCCAAAAATGATGATTAGTTCGAATTTAAGTTTATGAGCGCGTAAAGAGTCGCGTTAGTTGTTAACTGTCTATTTATATCATGATGTTTGTAAAAATATGTAAATATGTAATTATTTATTACATTTATTCAATATGGCTTAGAATGTAGATGTAATAGAGTAAATGATGGATCATGGACTTATATGTAATTATATCCATTTACAAGTACATGCGTTGACATTATAACAAAGAGTATCTATTAGTAAAACTTTATTGTACTTTATGTAGCTTACATTTATTTTTCTGAAAATTTTCAATACATCAAGTGAAATCAGCTATATCGATTTTTCAAATAATTTAAGTGTAGGTAAGTACTAAGTACCACCCAAAATTTGTGTACACTATTCACTATTACTATGTTGGTGAAATAAATTAAATGTTAAAATATTTTTCCACGTTGCAGCTTTTTTACTGTTTAGATATTGTGCTTAAGATTCAGTCATTGAAATTAAAATGTACTTTTCATAAATTATTGATGAAGGTGGATAAAATATACATTAATTCCTAATTGAAAACAAATTGAAAACAAACAGTTTTTTTTTTTTTTTATTAAAGAAACTGATTAAATTTTATTTGTTTGATTGAATATAATTTTTTCTGTAAAATAAAATTAAAAAATTGAAATCTTCCCGTTTGGTCCTCATCAACACAATTTTATTTTGTTATTTAATACCGTAAAATTGAGATGGGTGATTCATTTAATTATAAACATTAAAAACGAATATCGAGTGAGAAACAGTTTAATTTTGTTTTTGAAAATCTAAAAAATGTCGATATATACATAAAAAATTGATGCGTTAACATTATGTTGTTGACAATTTGATATTATATCAAATTAACAAATATATTAAATTCATAAATATCTGCAAGTTTTAATGTTTAAAATAGAATTTAAATAAAAAATTCTAAATTTTAACTATTTAATTTAGAAATTGTTTTTTTTTTTCTTCTAAAAACAAAATTAATTATAATGTAAATGCTAATTGAAATAATGTAGTTTAAAATGTTTAAATTCTCATTTTATTTACTATACTGTCTACACTCTTGCTAAAACAACAAAGTCTTAGTATTCCATCCATAACAGTTTCTCTCTAAACTTTGCATTCTTTGCCAGTAACAAAATGTTAATTGTTTATTTGAGTAGAATTTTGACAAACAGGATTCATCATTTTTAAACCTTAGCAGTTTAATTATTGTCAATTTGAGTAGGGTTTGAGTTTAAATATTTTTTATTTTACGGCTTGTTTGAATAATTTCATAAAGTATATGTTACGGTTCAAAATTAACATGAAATAATTCAAATAATGGAAAATTAACGTATTTATAATGTTTTCTTTATTTTATTAAAAATGCTTAGTAATAGTTTACAATAAATATAAATATAATGTAAAACCTACTTTAATGTGTCTAGAATTAATTTGATGAAAAATCACAATAGAGCGTTCCGTTTATTAACAAAATGTTATAAATACGTGAAAAAACGTAATAGCTGAACATAAGTAAGTATATATTTTATACAATCATAATATCATTTTACTTTCAAATTAAAAAAGGGCAAGATTTCATGGAGGGTAAGTTACAGGGATGAGTGAAATTGCTTTGTCTTTTAATTTGAAACCAATGTATCATTGCTTTCGAAAAAACGATTGTGAATGAAAGAGATCGGGTGGATGAGTTTACGATTTTATGCATTTATAAAAATAAATAATAACATAATATATTTAAGTACCCGGTAAATTATTTGCTTTACTATGGCAACTAAAATACAAGCAAATACTGAGTTCGAGTCCCGCCTCCGGGTAAAATATTTTTGCTATACACAGTTTTTCTCTATTATTTGGAAAAATATTTAGTAAATCAAATAATGGCCTCTCAAAAGTACCAACTAGACAAAATTTCCTTTCAGAAAAGTTATAAACAAGTACACCAGAGCACTCCTTCTGGTCAAAATTGTGTACACGGCATAAAAAAAAAAAACACACACGTCATGGTTAAAGCAATACATTCTTCATTTCACTCAGAATCGATAAGGAGCAATAGTGTGTCATTCCAAATACTCAACAAATCATCGTTCTTACGGAAACTTAAGATTTATTAAATAATAAACAGCATAATAAATAATAATAATATTTATTAAAAATTATTGTAATGTTTATGCTGAATTATATTTGACTTGGAACATCTTATGCAGTTCTCACATGATGTACAGCTTGAAAAAAACGCATGTTAACCGAAAAACTTTAATTTAACGTCATGTCGTCGTCTTAAATCGTGTTTTATTATAGTTAGTGCTTATTGCAAACGCCAACGTAATACTTTTAAGTGTCACAATTAAAATACATTATGAAACTGTACTTAACAGTGAGTAGATATATTTAAATTTTCAACAATTTCTGATGATACTTAAGTAGGTATTAAGTATATTAATATTAATTTGGAAATTGTCTTCATATTTTTACGATTATATCTATGGCTAATATTCATAGTTAATGAACGACCACAATGTATATGTTTATGTGTGTGATCTGTACAATATACATTTGAATTTTTTAACCATCCGGTTTTACTCAGAACTTGTATTTTAACCGTATTTGCAGTCTAGTATAGGGTGGCCATAGGGTTTAAACGGGATCGTCTCTTTTTTGATAATTATATCCCGTTGTCCCAACAAAATTTGTACGAAACACTTATTATCCCGTTTAAATACCGTTATTTTCATAAATTTTATTTATAAAAGAGGAAAAAAGTATACTTGTATGGAAAAATAAATATAAAAGCCATGAATAATGAAAATAGCTGATAGAGTATTTTTCTTATTTATAGTTAAAAAATAATGAATCAGTATTAGTGTGTAACTTACACTATTTACAAATTGTATAGACAGTAAAATGGTTTCTCTACATAATATTTGCTTTTGCGTATTTTCGAAATAATATTATAGAACTAATATTATTATTCACAAAACTGCATGCAGACAAGAACCGATAGAAATCTAACAAGTTTTATGGTCATGGGAGCATTTTTTGTCTCACCAATTTATATAGCTCAAACGTATTTATTTGTTGGAATGTCCCGAAAGAAATGAGTCGATTAAATCCATTATTTAAGAAGAATTCAATGGGATAACAAAGTATAAAACGATTTCGAACGGATTGAATAGGTATCACTTTCACACTCGTCCAACACATTCATTATAACTAAACTTATTGATGGTAATAATACGGTTACATAAAAAAAAAGTATTAGATTGATCGATGAATAAAAATATATATATATAGGTACTTACACGATTGGACGTCGTGACGAATTATTTTTACTATGAACTATTCGGATAAACACTCCAGAACCATTGAACGCGAATAAAATTATTACGAATGATCGATATAATGTCGCGTTACGTTGAGTGTTCGAAACTACGAACAGATATTTTGTTAAAATGTATATTGATATAGGACACAAACGCTTAAATACATTCAGCTAATCGATACTTAAAACGAGAATCTAATGACAGCCGTGAACCAGACAACAATCACCAGTTGCAAATGTGGGAATATATTATTCTTATTAATCTTATCACGATTATGCGTACAGAGAATAACGAAAATTCCAACTGGATAAATCATTTACTCTGTCACATAGTGCAGAAGATGATTACATTTATAAATAGTGGTCCAGTTTATTTTTTGTCGGAATAACGGGACATGATTATCAAAAAAGGGATAATCCCGTTTTAAACGGAACGTATGGTCACCCTATTCTAAGGTGGACTTTTCAACACATTATTTTGGAATGAAGAATAATTTGATATTTTGAAAGAACTTGTTGGCTTTGAAATTCCTGAAGAGCTTTTCTTTTTTTTTTTTCGCTTAACGCTTAAATTTTTGTCAAAAATATCTTGTCCAAATAGCTCTATAATTCAACCGAAAATCTATCGTACACGTGGTCCATAAAAGACCAACGTTCGGAATTTTTCTTATCGTTTTTTTAAACACATTTTCAAACAAATTCCCCAAGTATAAGTATTGTACAATTTACGGTACATCGACCACGAAATCAATTTTGATTATAAATTGTTTGTGCTTCGGAACATGTAGAGATTCGACATTCGACATTTTCTCATCAATTCATTCTCTGGTATTGTACTAGTATAAACATATGATGCGATTTGTTGGTCAACGATTCTTGATGAATATCTTTATGTATTCTTACCGTCATTTGACATATAGCCAGTATAAAGTATAGTTTTAGATTTTTATATTGGTTCGGTTATATTTCTGAAATAATACAAGACAGAAAGTTTTCGATTTAAATTTAAGAAACCGTACTACGTTGAGATCCACTCAGGATCTTTTTGAATCTCCGAACGTTATCCATCTTCTAAATCTCATCATTTTATCCTTCATCGACTCATCAATCTCCTGTATCTCCTATAATTTTGGTATCCTGTAATTTTTTTCTTTTTTCGATTATCAGTGGATTTAGAAAGCTTTATAAAAGATTTAAATAAGAAAACATCGTTTTATACCGTATATATTAAAATATATATATATATATACGATACTAATATATTATGATGATGGTTGAATTATACATTTGATTTAATATGAACTATCATATAATCAAATACATAACCTCAGAATTATTATTATCATATGATGGATTTTAGTCAATTTGAGCGATCTAAATTGAAGGCATAGGTCATTAATTCCTATGTATAATTATAACATTGAGAGATATTATACCATATATTATAATGTTAAATACATGTATATTATATTGTATTATATATTGTATATTATATTATATTGAGATATTGTATTGTTAAATACATCCTTATATTTACGAACCCATGGCTTGAATAATTAAAAATAACGTTTTTAGAGATTATTGAGTGACATAAAGTTCAAAAAGTTCAATATAATTTTTTTGCAGGTATTGTATTTCAAAATAATCAACATTATCTTTGCTTACCAATGAAATTAAAAACAATGTATTATACTACAATTATACCTATGTATAATATTATATCAATGATTTGAGTTGGGAAAAACGAATTAAAAAACATAGGTTACAAACACAACTTTAAAACTGTATTCCCACTGAAAATTACTTTGGTGTGCTTCAAATACATAATATATTTATAATTTATATCTATAAAAAGAACATACAAAGCCAACTCATTTCTAACTGTAATTAATTTGAACTAATACCTATTAATTAAAACGTAAGTAAATTTGAACGTTATGCGTATTTACTGTATCTGAATTATTATTATTACTTATTTATTTTTTATGTATCTACATTTATTTCTCAGTTTTTTATGTAAAATAAGTTATGAAAATAATTGCTGATAGTTATTACATTAATGTATTAGAAATATGCTAAAGTACAAGGTAAAGAGAAGTCTTACGTTGTACCAACCTTGAGAAATGAGAATTGCTTTTAGTATAATTTATTTTTGAATATTATCAAAATTTCAATGGTTGTAAAATTGATAATTATATTTTACAAATATTTATTATTTACAAATAGTCAAGTTCTTGTATCTTATGTTAAAATTTCAAAAAATTACTTTTTTATTTTCATTGGTTTTTGAAAAATAATGATAAATAAATAAATTTGGTATAAAACAATAGAATTTTGATAGTTATTAAACAGAAACAATCAATATATTTTATAGCTAGTTATATTTTAGATAAAACTTTAAAAATTAATAATTAGTAATTATGAATTCAAAATTTTAATAACAGATTTAATTTATTCAGTGATTAATTTAGAAAAAAAAAAACTAGAAGTTATCCTTCTGCTCATGTTAGATGAACGAGCATTCCACACAAAATTAACCATCACAAGAAAATAATATTTTTTCTATTCAAAAAGAAAAAAAATAATTACCTATTTATGAATTTTTTTTTTTTTTTTAAAACGTTTATTTTACAAAATTAAACTTCAGAGTCTATACGGTTACGAGAATAAAAACTTAGTGCCAACTAAGTATTAGCTAAATAAACTGCTGTAAGGTAGTCGACAAATGTACAACCTTTAATATTAATCGTTAATCGTTATTAAATATTGTGTTGTGTATACACGCGAATGACAGGTACAAACAAAATCTCGAAAAGGCCCTGGCAGCGTCCGATATTTTTAAGGGCGTCAAGACCGAATGGTCACTTTGCGCGCGGACGCTTGCCACGTTCAAGAATAACGTTCCCGTTGTCATAGCATAAGATCCTGTGAAATATTAGGGGTAGGAATTCCATAGAAACCTGTCTTCACCACTATATCATTGAGCTTACCGTGACAGAATATTTACTGATCATGTATCTTATACACCATATTTATTGTTAACAAGTACAAGGTCAATGCAAATATGATAAAATAAATAATTTATTTTTAACATTGTGATGTTTCTCATTGAAAAATATGAAATGAAATGTGTACGATTAAAAATGATTTCCTACTATTCCATATATGGGATATAGGTACCTATAATAAGTATACAACAGTCTGTAATTTGTTTAAATGTACAATATCGCTTCGAATAGCCTGCGGGAGCTTAAACCTTATGAATACATTATTTTTATGGTGACAGGAGAGGTGGCTAAATCTCCGTAAGATTTTTCCCGATCTCCATCCATGCGCCATGGTACGGATATCTTGGAAAAACGTTCGTATTAGCGCACGCTGTGTAAACACTATCTGAAATGGCCCCTCGGGCCCACAGATACTTTGTTCGGGACAGTTGAAAACAAATCAGAGGAAAAAAATACATAAATTTGCATAAAGGCTATTCGCTTTCTTGCCTCACTCGGAATTGAATAGCATAATATATGTTTTAATGGAATACATAATTTTCTTGGAAAATGATGAAAGCATAATAAAACTTGTAAAGCACCACAATATTATATTATTTTCAAGCGCTTCAGCTGCACCCACTACACTAACTCTAAAAGATAAATCAATAAAAACAAATTAATTTTTTTTTTCGGCAAAATAATTGGATTTTCCATGGTTTAATTCTTGTTTTGTCAACCAAAACTACATAACGCCAACATTTTTTATATCGTGACGATGACGTGGCAAGTAAAATAATTATTCCACTGTTCAAATTATTCGACGAATCTTCATATTTGAATACATAGTTAGTTATAATTGTGTTGTACACCAGCGTTTTGTAAATCCTAGTATGTAGAGAGATGTCCTATTACTCTCGAAAAAAAGATTCTGAGTGAAAAAACATAACATTTCAATAAGGCAAGTGCTGTAACTATTCATTGGACATTTAAAGTACCCTACTTACGCACAAATTTCATCAAGATATTTCCAAAATTATGAAATATCTCTAAAATGACGATGCACAATACTTTATCCAGCAGGAAACGAAAAATGAATAAACCTAACCTAACCGGCTGGTATATGTTATACGTGTACATACATTTGCAATAATTATCAACTTAACGGTTCATCATCACCAACGACGGTGATATAGCAATCGGCACACAGCATAATAACAATGTCACAGTACACGGGACGTTGTTTGTACTGTCGGTTTATCCGTAATCGTATACATCGATTCGAAATGACGGTCATGATACTGGTCGGCATTATACAAATCGTTCGTTACGCGACAATTCGAAACCGTGGTTTTGCATTTATGTAAATCGGCGGGTTATTATTATTGGGTTTGCTTTGTGGATCGTAATTATCTTTAGCCGGATTGAAATATTGAATTCGTTTCTGTGCTCGTGAATTGTGACTGTTGGAGAACTATAATATAGTGAACGTGTTCGGCATACGCATTACAGCTGTGGCCGCCCGAAATGATTACGGTGGAATTCCGTCTAGACTATAAAATCGGTATTTATTTTATTTCATTATTTCGAGTTAATCGTGTTTAAATATTATGCGGGCTAAATGATGATCGATTATCGGTTAATCGTTACACTTTTTGGCTGTTTTTTTTCGATGGCTTTTTTCATCAGGAAAATTGTATGAAAGTTTCAGAGCACTTAATACAACCCTTTTGAATCATTCCGTATTGCCCTTTTTACTCTTTTTTTTATGCTCGCGCGTCTATGTTGTATAAGGAATTAGGAACATTTGTGCTAGATTTCAAATCTCTAGACTCGCGGTTTAGGTTGTGATATATTATAAGTTTTTACTATTATATTATATATCAAATTACGTGTATTCTACTCTTTCTACTCGAAGTATCAGTTATGCGTACATTATTTTAATAAACAAATATCATAGTCGATCAATGACACAGTAGTATTTTACTAATAACTAGACTTCGTCTAGTTGTGTTTTTATAAAATAGATTGAATTAAATTTGCAAAATAATTTTATTGCATAATAATATTGTTGTACTCTACAAAAATCTTCGTCAACAGTATATTAGTTGATTCAGTATATTGTGTAGTTTTACTTTGTAATATTATTTATATGCATTTATGACTAAGTGATTATAATTATAATAATTAAAACATTTAAATTTAAAATAATTTATTTGTTAAACATTACTTTTGAAATTAATATAAAAATAAAATAATAAGCTTGACGTACAAACGCTACACATGTCTTAGACGTTTCAGTATTATTACAAATTGTTATGATGTTGATAATATTGTTTTGATTTAAGATGGATAGAATTTTAAGTGGGTCATAGAGACTAAAGTAACACAACTGAAATTATATTTTTATATTTATCAAATATATTGCATATATATTTTTGAACGAGAATAAGCTGTTGGTTATTTGCTTTATTGAAAAAATATTTGAAGTACGGAAAGTCTTCGAATTGAGTTTATGTATACGTAGAAATGAGTGTACCTAAGTAAATTGTGTGAACAAATAATTGTATTCATACGTAAGTGTATTCTGTGTGATAAGCGATTATGTCAATTTGATTTTGTCTACTATTTTCCTTTCATCCACTTGTTGCACTTGACTTATTTTGTACGCCACATCGAGGAGTTGATCGGTTTTCTTCGCTGTGTTTTCTTTATAAGCGGTCCTGTAGAAGTTTATGAACAAGTAGATAAACGCAAACAAATCGATGACCAAGATAATTGACAAAACTCTCGGCATTTTGCAATCGTATTTGTGCAGATACGCTAAGTAAGTTACTGCAATGAACAATTGGGTCTGTAAAAAAGTTTCAAAACAACAATATTATTAATCGTAAACGGCATTATTGTTCCCGTTATCGTTTTACAACGTTCGGGTGTAATATGGGCTTGCTATAATACCACGGTATTACTAACAATTTGCAATCGCGTCACATACACTTTCCACCACAAATATTTATGCATGTATGGTCCGAGAGCGGCTAAGAAATAATATCCGTACATGGCTATGTGGACAGCCGAGTTAAGCATCGCACCGTAGGCAGCTTGTTCAGCTACAAATAACAACATATTAATAATATTAGGCGCCGTTGATATTATTCAGTTCAATCGAATCGATCGAAAGATCCTTGATTGGTTGATAGATTGATTATAGACTAAACTAAAATTATTAAAAAAATGTATTCTATAATATAATCAATGCTCATTACCGTTGTTAGCAGCATAATATTTTCAAAATGTTACCATATAGGTACATTGAGTCCATCGTATAACTCGGAGGTATTAAATGCACTTAATATTAAATAAAAAATATGTGGTTACAAGTGTTACATATTAACATGTTTTCCCATCCTAATGCCAATCGAAGAAAGCACACTCCATTGTCAGGTGCGTATTTACAATTTCTATCAGGAAAAAAAGTGAAAATAGGTATGGGCTTAAAAAAATAACAGTTTGATATGAAATAGATTATTCAGTACTTATTAGATTTTTACATAGATTATTCAATATTGTTTGCATTCAATAATATTTATTTTTAGATGTAGGGAGAGAGGGTTTATTTGATCTATCAATTGTACACCACTGCTTATGGTAATGATTATTAACTTTTTACTCGGCCTTTATTCCACATTATTGTTAAATTTCTAAAATTGATTTTTTGAGTATAACAATTATTTTCTTTGGTTTTTGAATCATTTGATAAGGGAATATTAAATCAAAATCTTAAAATCAGCATATTAATAGTACAATTATTGTAAAAACCCATACACGTATTATTTTCAACGGATTTCGTAATCTAATTTTATTCCAAAACATGATATTATTGATATTGTGTCGGTTGTGCCAAACATATTTCAGTTTTTCACGTTGCAAAGTACTGTAGAAAAATCAAATACAATATAGTACAGATAAACATGTTATTTTAATATTTACTTTTAAAGTATCGTATGTGAAGCCAACACGTCATTACCATTTTTGTATGGTGGTAAACATGCAAGAACGTTACATGTGACTGCTTTTTCCTCAAAACGAAAAATACCTGCATCAAAACACAACGTGTCGTCTAAATAATTTGTTACTTATAAAAAATTAAAATATTGCGATAAAATTATTGGAAAATTAAATAGCACGCATTATATTACATTATATGTTATTGTACATTCCAAAAACTTACGGTGTCCAATAAATCGATGATCTTCGATATAAAGTAGAACCACGAAACGGTGTGCAGCTGTGGAAATAATAATAAATCATTATACATCATTATATAACATGCAGATATTATTTAGAGGGATTTATATTTCATAATAATATTATAGGTAGGTACGCAGGCAACTACGGGACTATGTTCGTTGTGTCTATTAAATCGTGTCGTTATGTCAACAATATTTCGTATAATTCCAATAGCGTGGCGCTTATTATTTGTCTTTGCCCGCGGTCCACATTTTTGGCACGTTCATTGTGAACTTATCATGCCACGATTTGTAGAGTTGACAAATTCGGTATAGTATTAGTGTCACGAGCGCACAGTTTTTGCAGAGAGCAAAATGAAATAATATAAATAAAAACGAGTGCAAAATTGATAGTATATTATTATACTATTTCGCGCCAACTTAAAATATCGCTGACTTTGCGGGATAAGAATATACTGTAAAATAAAAAGAATGCTATAGACATGATATTCAGAACGCGTTTTTCATTAAAAACGTTACAGCTATACACGCGTTCTTAAAATGTTTACTGCATATCTTACGTACGTTTTGACCCGCGTGACCCGTGCAATTGAAAATACGAAAACCAATATAATCGGAGAGACGACAAAACATCTTTACTATTCACGGAATTTAATGTTAAACCGTCTATCTCCGAACGTAATAATTAGCATTCAAGCATTTCAAGTATTGGAGTGAAACAAAGTGTTCGTATTAATCTTAGTTTGTCGTCTCGTCGGACGACCATATGTGACAGGGGTTGGCCATAAGCGGCCCGCGGGCCATGCCCGGCCCCCGGAAAGGAAATAATTGGACCGCCAAAAATATTTTGCTAGTTTTTAGCTCGTTATAGAAATACGAAATACAGATAGGGGTCTGCAGGCACGTATACAGGGGGGGGGGTTTGGGGGTTCAAACCCCCCGAAATAATTTTTGTGTAATTTATTTATTTCATATACAAGTAATAAAATATAATATGTAGTATTGATTATTGTAAATTTTTTATGAACCCCCCCCCTCCGAATTTTTTTTTCGTGTACATGCCTGGGGGTCTGATACGTTTGCCTGACATTTTAATTGCCCAACACCATTTGCCCGATATTACATTTGCCCGACAATACATTTTACATATTTTTACATATATTATTATTATTATTTATTAATACACAATATTTATATACAATAATTTAAAAAAACCAAAATCAGACGAATATTTTATCATGGATAATATCGTTGTATGTGAAAAATTACAAAATATTAAGCAAGATTTTACAGACAATAAAATAGATAGATAAAATATTATTGTGTGGTCGGCCACGAATTATACTGTTATTCACGATAAGATTTTCATTTCGAAATAAACCGTGAGGCGATAGACAGATAAAACAAAACGACCGTAGGTTTTTGACGCAACGTTTGATAGTTCATTGCAGTACAGTAGGTAGTAGCAGTATATAGGTACATATTTAGTATAAATTTTCTTTCTTTATTTAATTGTTTTAAACATATTATAATTTTGATTTAATTTAATTTGATTTTGTTTTAATAATTTTTTTTTTAACATAAATCGGAAGATAGCACTAATTTGTGAAACTGTTTTATCAAATAGAGGTAGTATACAACTTGTTATAAAAGGTTATATAATGACAAAAGACAAAAATAGAGATGATTTATATTATTGGTGCTGTGAAAAGAGAAAAACTCTCCGTTGTGGTAGTTATGCTTGTACCATTCTAATTGATGGACAGCATAACTTACGAAATACAAAAGAGCATAATCATAGTCCCGATGCTACTAGAAAAGATATCATGACGGTTGTTCATAATTTGAAACGAAAGGCTCTTGAGACTAATGACACACCTGCACAAATGTCAAATAATACAAGTTGAAACCAATACTGTCTAAGTCAACCATCATTGCCGAATAATCATGCTTTACGTCAAATTATAAAAAGAGTACGTAGAAAAGATAAACCTATCCAACCAACTTCCATTAACGATATAGATATATCATTATCCCTTACAACTATTGATGAACAAATATTCTTAGCAAAAGACGAATCTTTTGACAATGAAAGAATACTTTTGTTTACAACTAAATCTAACGTTGAATATTTAAAAAAAAGTTTATATTGGATCATGGACGGTACTTTTAAAACTGTTCCGACACTTTTTCGATAATTATATACAATCCATGCTTTAGTAGGAACTGGAGAAAATGCAAAAATATTACCCCTTGTGTATGCCTTAATGACGAGTCAAACAGAAGAATTTTATACTCTCCTTTTTGAAAGTTTAAATGATTTTGCAGCCGAAAATGAATTAGATTCAAACCCTCAATTTATTTTAACTGATTTTGAGCAAGCGGCTATAAATGCTTCAAAACGTGAATAACTAGACACCAATTGTATAGGTTGTCTTATTCATTTAGGACAATGTGTATGGGGTCAAATTCAAGCAAATTCTCTTAGTAAAAGATATGGAGAAGATGAAGAATGTAGTTTGAAACTACGTCAGATTAATGTTCTTGCTTTTCTTCCACCTACAGATATACCAGGTGCATTCGATGAATTGAAGCCCGAAAAAGCTTGTGAGATGATGAGATAAGGGTTTGAGAATAATTATGTGCATGGTAGAATTCGAAGGATAATGAGAGGAGGTAATGTAAGTCGCACAGCTCCTTTATTTCCACCAACATTTTGGTCAGTATTTTACTGAATGGAATTAGGAGTTCCTAAAACTCAAAATCGCGTAGAAGGTTGACACAGACGTTTTGAAACTTTTGTTGGAAAATATCATGTTGGTGTTTATACAATCATCGAAGAAATTAAAAAGGAGCAAATCCAAATAGAACGGAGAGCTGAAGATATAATTCGTGACAGGCCAAGTACTCCAACTCGCAGAGAATACGCTGAACAAGAAAAAACGTATTAATGCAATTACAAATGCCAGAGGAAATCGATCAAATTTATCATTTCTAAGGGGAATCGCTCATAACATTAAATTATAAGTAGTGTAATGTTTTTATTATTATTAATTTATGACAAATATTTTTTTATAATTATTAGTTGTATAATACTATAATATTGAATTATTGATATTTGGTTTTTTGAATTATTGTATATAAATATTGCGTATTAATAAATAATAATAATAAATGAAAAAAACAGGTGGGCCTCGCTTTGCTGTACAGTTGGGGGTGGAGTGTACCTCGTTTATAGGATAGGTCATTATTACAATGAATTTGTTAAATTTGAATGCAATGATAGATATCATTGTATACGAATAACGATTCTGAACGGAGTTAATATGTTTGTCTAAAATGTGTGTATAATAATATAGTATTTTATGTTTAAATTGAATTATAATGAAATTTCGTAAAAATTTAAATTTAAAACAGTCATAAAATTTTTTTCCTTTTAGTCCGGTAGAAATTTTTTTATATATTTTTGAAGATTAGCTTATGGACAAACTAGTGTCAAAATTTTGAACCTTAAGTATAAACAGAAAAAATTTTATGAATTTTTATCTACAAAATAACTTGCAAATTATAGTGATTTTGACACATTTTATACAAATTTGAGCTTTATGAACTTATAAAAAAAATTTGAGTGTAACGATGACCGTTATTTTCTATTGAAGATGAGTTAAGCTTATTGTAAACCTTGTATTAAATTTTCGAGAGTTTTCGGCCAGCCAATTAAATTTTATAGGTGTTTAAAAAAAAAATTTTACAATAATCGAAAATTTAAATTGTCTATAAATAAGTCAAAATATGTCAAAATACTTTAAAAACTTAACCACGTATAGAAAACACCAATATAAAGATTTGGTGAAAATTTCAAGTTGTTGCGGTTTTTCGTTTTTGAGTTAGAGCATTTTAAAAAAATGTAGTTTGTAAAAACGTGATTTTGCGTAAAATTTCTCGTTTTTTCGTAATTTTTTTATCGTTTTTTTTCGATTTTTTAAAAAAGTATTGAAAAAGTTGGATTTTGGACTTGCTCAAGTACCATCTAAATTCACTTTCCTATCAGAAAAGTTGCTGTTTAAGAAAATCGAAGCATTTTTACTACCAAAAATCGTGTCTTTAGACACAAAAAAAAAAAAAAAAAATAAAAAAAAACACACATCATTGTAAAACCAATAGATTCCATCACTCCGTTCAGAATCTAAAATATGTAAAATATATTGTCGGGAAAATGTAGTGTCGGGTAAAAGTAGTGTCGGGTAAAAGTATTGTCGGGCAAGTGTAGTGTCGGGCAAATGGTGTCGGCCAATTAAGATGTCGGGCAATTGAATGTCGGGAAATTCTGGCCCTCGACATTTTTTTTAATAATTATCTGGACCGTCATAGAAATTAATTGCTGACCCCTGATATATAATATAAACGTATGATATCAATAAATCTGGGAAGGAGAGAGCACGAGAAAAGCTGTCGTACGGCTAATATAAACCGACGAGATAGAACTTCTGCACGTGGATATCCAGCTCTTATATTGGTAAGTACTCGAAACGAACTCAATTCGTGCTTACATTACCACTAGGTACCAGAGGCGGCTTGAACATGCAAAATACTGGAGCTTTGCCTCAGTCAAAAATTGTGGGTGAGTGGTGGCTACACCGGTAGTCATCGTTTGTAATGAATTTTCCTACCAACACTGTAATGGATAAATTATTCATATTTTTCATCCTTTTTGCCTCGAATAAAGCCAATAAATATAATATGTAAAAACCTTAAAGTTCGCTTTTTAAGTATGAGTAAATATATTAGCAATAAGTAATAACTCGACCAAACTGATTTTTTGTTTTTGGTAAAATATCAAATTTGTGCCGTGGTGGATAGATGGATGGGTAAGTGGAATATTTTAGGCTTGTTCCGATCAACTAAATTTGTCAAACCACCTTTGCTAGGTACAGACGTACTATTATGCGTTTCGTACTACAGCGGCCTTTGCGTGCGTTATACATATAATACTTATTATTATGTTTGCATATTATACAACACCCGCACGTGTAACACGTCGGACTTTATATAATTATTATAACTATACGACGAACGACGCTTACACATATTATTTTAATACGGGTGAAAACATCGTATAAGATCTTGTGTCAAATGTATACACACTGGAGCATTCGGCTTGCGTGCCTCCTCGATCCGCAACCACGGGGCCCCACGGTACTTGACGATTTATATTATATTATTGCGATCCGCACCACATTGTAAGGACTATAAGAACAATAAGGATTTAAGAACTATAAAGACTATTAAGGACACGGTGCCCAGACGAACCACTCTATGTGTAATATCACGCTCTACATGTACCCTTTGCAATCGTGCACCACATGCGTGATATCGTTATTTTAATCATGTTTTTCCACCGATTCGTATTATAAAGTATACCATACGTAGGGTTTGATATCAGACACCGTACTCCTCAACATCACTTACGTTCATCGAAAATCACCCGCTACCGTTTTCGGAATCACAAGACTCGAACGAATAATATCCGACTGTGCAGTGTTGTTAATAAACAATTTACATTTATGTTTGAGACATAATATTATACATATTGTTAGTAAAATGTGTCAACGTAGATTATTTCTATTATTGCTGTATATACATTTTCAATGAATATATTCATTGTTTTTATATAATCATCCCATCGAATCTTTTATAGTTTTATTAATTTGTATAACGTAGTTAAAATGTAAGTTTTTAAATTTATTTTTTTCATATTTAAAGAATGCCACTTAAAATTACGAAATTTTATTATAATTTGAATGATAATAATAAATTGAAAAAATTCTGAAACCTATCAAACAGTTCATATAAATGAAATACCTACAAAGTTCTTAAATGTCCATAGATCAGTGACATAGACATAATATAAATTACATGAAATCATAGCGTTTCTACGAAGCGCAATATACGTAAACTGTAAACTATATTATATACTAGCTATTACATAATCACGTAATGAGACTAATTATTTAACACCACATTTG
Organism: Chaitophorus viminalis; assembly: GCA_025469195.1. Lineage (NCBI taxonomy): Eukaryota > Metazoa > Arthropoda > Insecta > Hemiptera > Aphididae > Chaitophorus > Chaitophorus viminalis. Next base: position 91,595 of record JAIPRK010000740.1, on the reverse strand, counting down.
TAGGCCGTTCGTTTAACGTCGCGCAGAATATCCGCAGAATAATGTCAATGAATATTTTGAGTTAGAAACTATTTTGTCTTTTCTATGTAGAAATAAGCTCAGTTTAGTTGAAACCAGAATAAAATAAAATTTGTAGCTGAGTACGCCGAATCAACGAGAAATGAGAAAAAAAAAAGGGGGGGGGGTTCAACACGAGCAAATATCATACATAATATAAGTATATATTTTATATTTTTATTATATATAGGATCATTATTTCGGGTTTGAAAAAAATATTTGATCTTTGAAACATAATAAATATTTGAATACATATTTAACGCTGGATGGGAATGATGGGATTAACATATTTGTACTAGTGAAACTATAATATTTTCAGACAAAACTTTTAATGCGATGGACCTCAAAAAATTAAACGCCATGCAGCGTGCGTTGAAGGAGTGTTGAATAAAAGTTGCGTATTATAGCGTGCAGAAAAATTGAATATAAAAGCCCTTGGACTTTTCTAGTAATTTATTAATATATATTTATTTATCAGAAAGAGCTATTAACAACTGCAAAAAGATTGCGAAAAGTACGTGTTTGTATTCTTTATCCTTAAGGATATCTACTTCATGAAAACAAAAAAAAATGTATTATTGTCATGCGGGTGAGAAAATTATGGATAATTATATAATATCATAATTTTAAACCGTGTTAAAAGTATACAGACCTCTCTTAGGTACTAGTATTTAATTAATTCGTGTTTAATTTTAGCACCATGGTCGACTTTAATTATTGTATAATAAATAATTATATTATTGTAAAATAAATTATTATTATTATTAAATCTTTTTGAAATAGGTAATTCTAACAAAACATATAATATGTACTTACACATCGTGTTAGATACCGTTCGTGTTGGGTTTCTCTGCTTATATGGCACAGATTGAAATATATATACTTTGGTATTCCGGGTGTCAAAATTATCTGAAATTGAAAATAAAAATAAAGAAATACGTAAACGTTTCAATAATTTATTATTTTAACATAGGATCACAACGTGACGTCGAATATTATTACTTAATATAAACTATACCGTCCCTGGATTATGTCGCTTACGTTTTTCAGCTTTATAACTAAAGTGAAGCGAAACGAAGAGATAATTTATATTATTATAACTTGTGACACTGAACATGTGGTGAGTGAAAATAAATTTCGTTCCAGTCTCCCTGATAAGAATACAACGTTAATTTCAAAAATACATTCCTGTTTATTTTTTAATCTAGGTTATAATAATATTGAATTTACTAGTGGTTAATTAACAATTGGAAATGTTATTTATATTATAGTGTCAAACCAGGAACAAATGCTCATTTCCAAAAAACTAACTACACATCATAATAATATTATGGGTAAATGGAGCGCGTATAATTAAATATACTTATTACATATTAAATTACTTATTAAATATTAAACTTAAATATTAATTTAATTATTAAATATTAAACTTTGCTGAATTTTAAAAGTTCGTCTCTTTTTCTCTCTTTCTCTTTCTGCAGTATTTAATGATAAATAAGAAACTATTACCAGATACTTATCAGCTGGTAAATCATAATTAATTAATTACATTTTATTTTGTTACTTAAATTGATTATTTTTTGGTGTCAATGATAATCTACATATACAAATAAGTATAAAAATAAAATTGCCAAATGGCGTAATTGAAAAATGTGCGACTTTTCATTTATCTTTGGTGCAATTTAGGCCGACGCCCTATATACGCGTTTTATCTTTAAATCTACACGGACTACGCACACCAGAGGACAAAATTCGTCTGCATGGGCCACATTATTTGATGTTTTTAATTAGTTAAAATATTTCACATACACACACACACAGATGTAGACATATAATATTTTATAATATATACTTGATACTATAGCTGTAATATGCATTATTAGTATACATCGCATAAATGAACGTGAAATATCTATCTCAAAGACTAATTGTGGTATAGAATAATTAATAATTAAATTTTAGAAGTAATAAATAAAAAAATAAGAATAATAGTAATAATTAAAATTATTTTTACTACAGTAGTAGTACAGGTGCTTGCTAACAAATATAGAGTGAAATACCTATGCAGAGAAAAACATTCATCTTTTAAAAACGTATTAATTAGACGTCCGTGGATTAGAACAAAATAACGTATATTCAGTATTGTTAAGCTCAGCAATTAAATATATAATAAATCAATAGCTTACATATTATGATAATAATATAGTTGATAATAATAATTAATTAATGATTTATAGAAAAGTGTTGATTGTTTATTGAGATATCGCTGGTGTGTTTATGGAAGGTCAATTTTATTTAAGACGATGTTAAGAAGAGATATAAGTGGATTAATAATTGATGTGAAATTTATAAAAAATTTTGATAATAATGATTTGATTACAGAAACATTACTATTGTAATTTTCGGAACTAGAAAGGGCATGTGCGTGTAAGAACTGGGCTTTTAGTTAGAATTTAAATTTGTATTTAAAGGATATGAAGATTTGGCATTTATGGTGGATATGCGATGGATGTTGGGTTGATATTTGCGGAGGTATTTAAATGACAAATGTCCTTTGAAGTTCACCATGTGATCGGCTCTGCTTGAATGGACAGCTATTCTATCTTTGCTACAATCGGAAGGAAGGTGATCGTCACCATAATATTTGATACAGAGAGTATGGTGACCGCAGAACCGTCAAGTTTGACCGTAGGTATTGAGATAGGCTCCGATTGACTTTGTAAGGATTTTCGATTTTAATCAGAGTATTGAATAGAGATTAGTCGTATAGTAGTCCTGATTACAACTCGAAAAGGGCGTAAATATGATCGAAGAAAATAGTGGTAATCAAAATTAGTTTCTCTCAATAAGGTAATGACAGCATTGAAGCTTTCTGGGTCTTTGGGACAAACATTTAAACATGACCGAGTAAGACAAGTATTTGATCGATATGAATTATGCTTGATAACGAAATTCTGAATAAAGTAATATTATTTACATCTTTAACTTGGGTTGGAGGATGGAAAGCCGTATCAAGGTTCATGTGTGACTGGCTTGACATTGTATTTTGCATATCACCTATTAAGCTGTTATCGCTTGACATAGGAAGTACATCACTATTAGAATAGTATTCAATTGATATAGCCACGAACCGAATTGGTGACGTAACTTATGCTTTTTGTCGTTGTGTAATTGGGAATTTATGGAGGATGTTGATATATTATTACGCTTGACATTTAGAACAGAAACGAATTGTAAGGTAATCGTTCGTATTTTGGCAGAGAATCGCTTTACCAATGGCATCGTAAAGAGCAGAGAGTTTTTTTTTTCAATATAATTAATAATTACCATATCTGTTTTAATCCCAAGATTTCTTTTCCATAGCACATCGTATACGTAATGATACTATTATTTAAACTTTTCAGTGATAACGGAACGTATATCGGTATACGTGCGCACTTCTCGACCGAGTAAACAGTATTGAACTTTTCAAGTGATTCTGGTTTTTATTGTTGGTTAATAATTAATAACATTATTTATATTATTATAATATGAAGTTGTACCTCAGTGGCAAATTGATTCTAATAAGTCTTCTATATATGGTTGGTTAAGTTGTTAAAAATGATTTTAGTATTTATGTGTTACTTATTTTTATGTTATATTATTACTATTTTTAACAGTTCAAACTGTTTTCTGGCCAAATAAATTATTATTATAATCAACTTAACATAGTATATCTGTAATATAGTATCTACAATATTGTATTATTAAATAATTGATTATTGTACTTTAAAACTATTATATATCCATAAATGAAAAATTATATTATAAAAATATTATTCAATACAAATGTGTATTAGTCCCAATATCTGTTCAGTACGAAAAAAAGGATTTAAAATACCAACAAAATTACTTCATTTCATGTTAAGAATAATTAAAAAATATCATTTGAAGTGTTTGAATACTTTTATCCAAACACTTCACAATACTGCGTATATTATGTTTAAAGGAACCCTACAATATTGGCTTGCTGTTTAAAACGTCTTTCAAAATACTGTTGTTTTCCCCTGAAACCTGTACGCATAATAATATAATATGGTCGTATAATCACGAATCCTACAGTATTATGTCAAATGTTCGCCGAGTAATTTAATTCTACGAATGAGAATGTCGATGATGTAAAATCTTAAAGATCATGTATTATATTATTATCGTACTTCATAGTATATTTTCAGTCGCTTTAAACGTTTCATTCGCGCCTGCCTGTCCTAAACCGTATGTCTTAAAACGTACTGTTGTTAAAAAATATAATTTTAAAAAGCCTTGGAAATAAAACACTCGAGTTGCATTGTCGAAATGTATTATAATTAGTATTTCTGTAAAACACGAACTTACCCATAAGCAAAGTAGACCGTTGTAAGAGAACTGCAGAAAATTGAAAATCAGAATGACGTTCGTGATGTTGTACGGTTGCCTATTCTCCATCATTTTCGGACCGATTTTCATCACGAACACCAAGTACACTACGATTATCACGAACACTGGCCATGAATTGCTTACCAATAACCACGAATCAATCTCTTCATCTAAGCAATCAATTATATTATTTTTAATAATTGAATAATACATTTATCAAGAGCCGCGTGTTACGAGCTACAGGCGTACAATGTTATACGTGACATGATAGTGTTATGATCAAAACCTAATGTTGTAAGTATTATTATTATACGCGCTGATTTCCTCGAAAAAAAAAAATAATATATATAATGCTTACCGTATTTGATTTCGCTTTCCACGATTTCCTGGATATAATTTTTAGTTCGAGCAATGTAGTGAAGTATATTATAATGATTTGTGTCGGTCATCATCGAAGTATATTCACTTTGAATGAATAAGTTCAAATTTCATCAAGTTTGGTTCCTTGAACGTGTGGAAAAAATATGTTTACATCGCTAAATTAACATCGCATATTTTTATGTTCCCAAAATAATTTATAAATACTATATATATATATATATATAGGTTTGTTGATTTAGGAAGTTTGTTCAAAAGTGTAACGTTATCCAAATGTACAAAATTTAACACAAAGTGCACATAAAGTATTTTGCGAATAACTTTCTATTCTGAAATATTTATTTTAAATTCAGTTGAATACAATATACAGTACGATTATATTATTATGTTATGAATTAACAACTGTACATAATTTTGTTTTACCGATACGTCATTGGAATAAATTATTTCCAACAAATAAAATGATTTAGTATTTAAAGGTTTCTAAACAACTGCATTGATTGAAATTTGGTCTGTCATAAAAGTTACTCATTACATCGTATAATATTTATCTGTATAATTTGAGTAAGACACATAATTGAGGCTCACAATGGATATATCGCAGTTTAATCGTTAGTAGTATTTATTATCGTACACATGTAAGAATTAATCTGTAAAAATGTACTTATGAAAAAAAAAAACAATTACCTGGCTTAAAGTAATGTGACCAATTGGGTTTTGTTGCACTGGATTTGAAACGAATATTATATTGTTATAAAAAAACAACGACGTGTCGTCTACTTCACGGTGATGTGTACACATATCGTTGACATTAAGACAAAACAATTGTTTGTCACTGTACAGTGGCTTATTAGAACTTGATATTCTTCTCGTGAACTATTTGTCTTAATTATAATTTAACTAATGCACAGTCACGAGTGCGTATTGATTTAATTTGTTTAAAGTATTCGACATATGGTTACAATGCCCATTTTCAATTCATTTTTGGTCTGAAAAAGGTCAATTTAAAAAAAAAAAATTCTTATATTACTATATTGTTCTTTTAAATCTCTCACTATACGGCAGTACTTAACCCTTAGGGGAAGAGGGGCCGAAAAATATATTGCAGAGGCTAGAGGAGGTGTAAGCAGTAATCACGGAGTACATTTTTTTAAAAAATTATTTACATAAACGGTGGAAAAAATGACTAAAAATGAATATTGAACGGTTTTTCTTCTTACTACTAATATTAAAATAGAAACAAGTCTTCAACTTAATAATCTTATATTCAACTATGAAAACAAAACGTGTTGCTATTGTTATTCGCATTAATTGTTACTGATATTACAACATAAAAAAATTTTGCGAAAATGATCGTACTAAACAAACGATTTGGACTAAAAATTCATTTTGTTTGGAGCCTAAATAATCTATTATACCTTCGTAATAATAATTAACTAGATTGTAAAAAGTATGTTTTATCTTAAAGACTTTTTTCATGGTGTAATTTTAAAACTTTTTTCTGTTTAATTTTTTTAATTAATTATTTGTATAATACCAAACTGGTTTCTTAGTACACTACTTAAAATATAAAAAAAATCAATTAAACGTTTTCTCTAGACTAAGTAACTATACTATTTTTTCATAATACCTATAAATTACCCACTATTTATTAATATATATATATATATATTTAATTACCACTGCAAATGTTATTTTATAATTATTGAATATGTTTGGATTTAGGTTTCACGATGGAGTAGGTATATTATTTAGAATATAAACGTAAAAATCATATGTATAAGTAATAAGTGTTTTAAAATATACATAATAACTATCATGTTATATGGTAAAATACTAAGTTAGGCATAACAACTGTACATGGGTGCAACTGAAGCCCAAATATTGGGGGTACTGAAATAATTTATCGCTCGTGGGAACTACACTGTCACACTGACAAATGCTATTTCTCAATTTATAATGTAGTAAAATAATATATTAATTAGTAGAGCATACGTTTACCGCAGACTGACAAATTTATCAGCTGTCGATTATCATATGTTATTATTTGAATAATGAATATTATAGTGCATGCATGGTTTCACGGCTTTGTCTCTTTCGATATTCATACTGGTTAAATTCTGTGATTGTTCTAGGATTTTTCAAATTAAGTGGTATTGGTATTGTCAATTATCGTCGAAGCGCAAACTTATGATAATGCTACCAACAAATAAAAAAACAGAATGATTTAGCATTCTATGCCCCATGCAGGTAGCTCATTTTTTGATATTAACTGAAGATTGCAGTGCAAGTGAATGTTTAAAAAAAAATCAACTTTTTTCAATTTTTAAATAATTATATGCATATTTTAAATAGTAAAAAAAATAAATTAAACATTTTTTTTTTTTAAAAAAACCTACTATTACGAGTTCCTTGTAGTTTTGAAAATACTTTATAGTTATTAAAAAGTTTATTCGGGTAATCTTAGTATTTTCGGTATCGTATCATATTTTGACTGGCTCTAGAAATAACAATTTTATTGTTTCTATTTCAAAAAAATTAACTTTATTCACTATGAAGTATACGGTTTTAAACATTAATGTCTATATATTTGTTTGTATTCTAATCAACTGTACTAAAAGAACTGAAAAATTTACAAAACTTTTGTATGTATAATTACCAGCAAAAAGAGTAAAAAGAGTAATTAAAAAATAAAAAAAAAACAGGTGGGCCTCGCTTTGCTGTACAGTTGGGGGTGGAGTGTACTTCGTTTATAGGATAGGTCATTATTGCAATGGATTTGTTAAATTTGAATGCAATGATAGATATCATTGTATACGAATAACGATTCTGAACGGAGTTTATATGTTTGTCTAAAATGTGTATATAATAATATAGTATTTTATGTTTAAATTGAATTATAATGAAATTTCGTAAAAATTTAAATTTAAAACAGTCATAAAATTTTTTCCTTTTAGTCCGGTAGAAATTTTTTTATATATTTTTTGAAGATTAGCTTATGGACAAACTAGTGTCAAAATTTTGAACCTTAAGTATAAACAGAAAAAATTTTATGAATTTTTATCTACAAAATAACTTGCAAATTATAGTGATTTTGACACATTTTATACAAATTTGAGCTTTATGAGCTTATAAAAAAAATTTGAGTGAAACGATGACCGTTATTTTCTATTGAAGATGAGTTAAGCTTATTATAAACCTTGTATTAAATTTTCGAGAGTTTTCGGCCAGCCAATTAAATTTTACAGGTGTTTAAAAAAAAAAAAAATTTACAAAAATCGAAAATTTAAATTGTCTATAAATAAGTCAAAATATGTCAAAACACTTTGAAAACTTAACCATGTATAGAGAACGCCAATATAAAAATTTGGTGAAAATTTCAAGTTGTTGTAAATTTTCGTTTTTGAGTTAGAGCATTTTAAAAAAATGTAGTTTGTAAAAACGTGATTTTGCGTAAAATTTCCCGGTTTTTCGTAATTTTTTTTATCGTTTTTTTCGATTTTTTAAAAAAGTATTGAAAAAGTTGGATTTTTGACTTGCCCAAGTACCATCTACATTCACTTTCCTATCAGAAAAGTTGGTGTTTAAGAAAATTGAAGCATTTTTATTACCAAAAATCGTTTCCTCAGACACAAAAAAAAAAACACACATCATTGTAAAACCAATAGATTCCATCGATCCGTTCAGAATCTAATAAAAGAATAACCAATCTTAAAAATAACCATTAGTAATGAACCAAATATTTGGTGTGAATTGTTTTTTCGTAGGCGTTCGTGGATTTACAGGCTTCTTCGAAATACAAAATTAATGTTGCGAAAATTATATAAGTTAAGGTCAATTTCAAAACGTACACATGTAAAAGTTTAACCATACAGTTTTTACCCAAAAAAGTATTTACGGCCAAATGTAAGGAATAACATATTATTACATAAATCACTTGCTGCAATTGGAATCTGAAATATACGAACATTTTTAGAATATGGCTCTACTTATTATATATTGTAACCGAATAAATGCTTAATGTGTATGTGAAGTTTTCGCCAAATAATTATATTTATTACCTAATGACGGGTTCAAAATGGATTGATGAACTCTTCTGGATGATTACAGCTACCCGTCGGTTGGATATGCAATAGGTACCTATGTATTGTATAGTTAATAATTATATAACGATTGCGAAAAACATGTTTAAGAAGACGGGTAACGGTGGCACATGGGTTATTTCCGTCATACAAACGTAAAAACGAGATTATGTACAACATTAGTTTAAATAAGCTCAACCTTCACTTACAAATTAAAAAATATCGTCAAAAAGACGTATAGCATTGTACAGATAAAGTTCTTGTCTGATAATAAGTCGGTTTACTGTACCTAATATTAAAGTTAACAACACAAAAGTAATATTCTACTGAATGCTATGTTGTTTTTGTAATTTATATTGTTATACATTTGTATGATGGTGGGAATGCGTGTGTGTGTAACGTCACATTTTTTTAACTTTAATTTAAAACAAACAACCTGTAATTTAATTATTACAATAAGGATATTATATTTTATGATATAAGACACGTGAGAAAATTAGCCATCCAATGGCGACATTTGACGTGGGAATTTCTTTCATTTTGATTATAATTTAATTATAGATTTAACTGTTCAAGTCCAAACACCATTTTCTATTTGGCCTGCGAGGAGGACTACTAGGAAAGGTGTTGGCATTCAGCGGTAATATTAATAGCGTCGTTTTAAGTAAAAAAAAAATTTGTAGAACAACAATTTGGGCACATAATAATATTTGAGATATACAAATAACAGTATTTATAATTAATAATTTGAGTTTATGTCAAATTTCTGAAAACCTATGTTCAAAACTTATGTAACAGGTTTTAGAGTTTATCGCCATATTTTGCCGCATTTATTTATAAACAAGCCACAGCGACCTCGCAAAAAATATCATTTACTTTCATTAATAAAATAAAATAAACCATTTTACAATGCAAATATTGTAGTCATTAAACTTTAAAGGTGTGTTTTGTTTGTTGCATTTATTTCATATTTGACGTTTTAGATTACACTAAGTTGATTTATGTGATTGGAGTAGTATATTAACACTTACTCGCAAAAAATAATAATTTATTACAGTGAGTGAAAATACTTTACTACTTCAAACTGCCGTTAAATATTTACACGTATTTTTAAATAATATGTACAAATAATATTAGGTATGACTTACTGTTTTATAAAGTTATGACTTATTTTGATATTTATGATCTTAGAACATATCAATATATCGATAAGTTATAGTTATAGCTTGTACTACTTGTAGTATATGTAGATATGATTCGTTATACCTTTAATTTTTCATAAACTTCAAAAATGTCTCAAAATATAAAACAAAATTTGCTTTTATAAAAATGAATTATAACATTTTATTCGTATTTCTACAATCATTTTCAAACAAAAAAAAATTAAATAAAACTTTGAAAAAAAAAAAATATTAAAAGTACTAAACATTCAATACTTAGGAATTAGAGAATTTTAAATAGTACTCGAAACTTTTAATAGTATTTAAATACTAGGTAGCACTAGTTTACTTAAATACTTAACACTGAAATTAATATACCTATTTTAATCGTAAATCGATGGTTATGATCTAGTGCCTTTATTTAAAAGTTTATACCAAATTAATTAATTTATTTATATAAGTAATCCATACGGGCCCAAGGTTTAGTTACAATACAATTATAATACAATATTATTATTCAATACTTAGAGCTAAATAAACATATCTTTTAAATGTATAAAACCTATGTTTTGTACACAATTTTTTTGAATTTCAAAATATACATGAATGAAAATAATAAATTATGTGGTTCGTATGACAATATTATATATTAAAAATTATTTTAATAACGCTACGTTTATATAAATAAAACATAATTACATTTTGAGCTGTTATTGGATAACCATATAGTGAAGCAATAGTGAACAAATTAATCATAACCTTAAGGAAGTATAACAATTAAGAAATGTATACGTATAAAATTAAAGTGTATTATATAGGTACTCTGCAAACAATGACGTGATGGTGTTCGTTGTTATCTGTCGATACTGCACTGTTATGCAGGAAGGGGAAAAATAGTTTTAAATATCCTAACCTCACCGATTACATATTAAACGCATATTAAATTATTAAATTATATGTACTAACATTACATTCGTATGTCTTTGGATGAAAAAATAAAACAATATTCGAAATAATTATTGGTCAGGCATTATATTGTTAATATAACAACAACCTTACGTGATATGAAATTAATAAATAATAAATATTTTCATTGATTTGGCTCCTCTGAAAAATTAATTTAAGTTCAGAACCGTTATTAGTTTTAGCTACTACTTCCGAAGAAAAAAAAAGAACAATTCAATTGTCAAATTGATAACATGGAAAAAAAAAATAAAGAACCACATTTTTTTTCGAACAATAAAATAGGTAATAATATAGACCCGGTGATCTATTATAAGTTGATCACCTTTCTTATACCTAAATATATATGTTCATATTTTTTTCGATCTTTAGTTTGTATGTGTTTTTTCTTTGTGCTTGGTTTCGTACGTTCTTTTGTAGAACATTAAGAACAAATACAAGAATAGGGAGAGGTCAGCAATAATGTACAACATAAATAACCTCGGAATAGTGCAGCTAAACCCGTACAGACCAACATGATACACCATGATCGATATGAATTGAATCTAAAACAAGGTATTATAATATTATTGATTATTAAGACAATATAATATGGTAGGTATCATGTTTGACACCGCGATAAAAGAATATCCAATAATATTTATCATTTAAACTTACGATTTGCATACGGGTCAAGTATTTCTTCCACCACAAATATTTTTGCATATGCGGACCCAAAGCCGACAAGAAATAGTAGCTGTACATAACCGTGTGAATGAAAGAGTTTATAAGACCAGCTAATAACAGTTGTTCTCCTAAAAATAAAAATAAATAATAATTTTTTTTTTTTATCATGCATTTTCATTATTTCTCTGTAGATATATCTGATGAAAATGCACTTTAAAAGATTAATTCAATAATATACCATAATAATTAATTAATAATGACTAATAATATTAATTATTAATCTTAATGCGTAGCATTCAAACACGTTTGAAAAGAAGAATTTATATCAATTATAAAGTATCAATTATAAGTATAAATATTGATATTTATACTAGTATCGGTATTAGTATAAGTATCGGTAAAATGTAATACTTTTCAGGTCATTTTTACCCAACTACACCTGCAGATATTGATAATTCCTCACTAGTACTATTATAGATTACAATTTCTTTATCGAACAAATTGATGAGTTTGTTGAATGAAATATTCATCGGGGTTACACGTAATATGCAAGGTTACAATCTACATACCCAAGTACGTAACAATAAGTTCACATGTAATGTCAGTGATCTCGAATAGAATTGACATTGTTAGTAGGTTACTAATAAGCAGGAACGAATAATAATGTTTCATTTTGTATTTTATTTTCCTACGCTTGTATCCTTAACTAACGTTATTTATAAATGCAATTATTTCATATTGCCAGAATAAATTAACTTAATTTATCATATTCTATGAACTTTTTGCGTGATTGCGTATATTTTTTGATTTGTAGCGCATTTCAATATTATTTTTAACTCTAAGCGAGAAGAACAATATTGTTTTGAGATCCTGTTTGGTGTATTAAAAATGTTGGAATGATTATTTAAAACGAAATATTTCGAAAAGAAATGCTTGCTATTTGCTAATTAGACAACACCACTGTAATTTTATGTAATATGTTATACTAATTTAATTGGTTTTATGCAGTGTTCGTTATTGATATTGAGGTTCTAAGCTCATAACGAAGCAATCGTGTGTCTTGGCGTATTATGTAAATAATAAAGAAATGACAATTGATATATATATATATATATATATATATACCAACCTCTATGATTTCCATACAAATATTATAATGGGTTTATGTAAATATGATTCACAAAAGGATTAAAAAAAAAAAACTGAAAACGAAAAACATTTGATTGGTATTATAATTTAATAATGAATCATAGCTAATTCTTAGAATATATTGAACTAGATGATGTGTTTTTAATATTTATATCAACGTAACTTTACGATTTCAGTTAAAAGTTAAAATTATGTCTTGGAAAAAAAGCAGTAGATAGATAAGTTTTAAGGTTTAATTGTTCAGATGTTTATGGGTACCTACTATTTTCGAGTTAGGTACATTTAAATATTGTATTGTTATGGCGTAAAGTGGGCTCGACTTTTAATTTTTTTAATTTAATTACAATTTTTCTTAATGAAGCCGTTATATTTCCCGGTACTCTAGGTCCACAGTTACAATATTTAAAGTAATATGCAACCATTTAAAACAGTCTTATATTGTATACTATTTATTGTGTTCCAAACATTCCATCGATAACGGCCAATATTTGGAGAAAGAAATTCTACAACAGAAAGACGGACGGGTGAAGATGAAGAACCTGGTGCATCGATGGATTGAATACCGATTCATTTATCTTGCTTCTCGGTAGCCTAATCGTATCAATTAAATCAAATGCACGTTAAGGTCTCCGCTTTTTACGAGTGCCGCATGGAGGGAAATTATGTGATATTTGGAAAGCGTACTCGTGTAAGAGCAAGAACGGTGTGTGGACTACGACGGTACGATAAGAATATGAAATAAATTAAAATAAAAACTCTGATGTCGGAATCTCTAGACCACTTTTAGTCTTTAACCATAATTAATTCTCATGAACCAAAAAGTGTGTCCTCTTATCAATAATGATTTTAGTAAAATCACTATCGTGCAGTAACTATAATATACTTAGTCGAATGTGATCAAATCTCTGTAGCATGAGAATTTAACTAACATTTTTATTTTTAGAACATATTGCTAATATAGTAAATATGAGTGCATATAATATTTCTATAGTTTTTTGGATCAAACTACGCTATAAAAAATAAATAAATAAATAAATAAATAAAGGAATTAAAATGAAAACAACTGAGTTAGAAATTTTCTTTTAAACAAAATCAATTTTTCAGCCTGAGGTGGTTACATTTCCGTGTGTAATATATAATATTATATTTCGGAATTGAATAATTTTTTTTCTTGTGTGTTTATTAGTGAGATTATGATGTCATATTTGATGTGATCAATACTTCATATGACACAAGTTTCACTGTCATCGTAAAACAAAAATGATACGCAAAAAAATTTGAAAAAATTGGTTATTTACCTTTTATGAACCTTAAATAGGCCCAGCATGTGATCACCATGTTTACATGATGGTAAACATGTAAAAAAGATACTTGTGACTGTTTTTTCCTTAATACGAAGAACACCTATAACACAATAAATACGAAAATATTAGTTGTTATAATTTGTATAATATGTCTTACAGTCATATAGCATAGTATCATGAATAATAATTTCAAATGTAAAAACAAACACGTTTAATATAAACAGAAACATTTTAATATTGCAATACGTATAGCTATATAATATATTGTAAATAATATCTCTTTTATTAGTTGTAATTTTATCCTATTATGAATGTAGGTACGTGTTAAGTTCTCAAATTAATTAGTGTGTATATTTGATTTGTCCGATTAACACAGTGTTTCCCAAGGGGTGTCTGTGTAAAATTATAAAGTTGCGCCGTCAAAACTTGAACTTATTACTAAAAAAAAAAAAATCCATTAAATATTAAATATTATTGAAAACTATTGAAAACAATTTTATAAAATAAAAACACGGAGACGAAGCATACGTGTAAATGTTGTTCGCATACAATAGTTCAATTAAAAGAGAGGTCGATAAACATATTCGCATGCATTTCTTGCTATACATTTCTTGGTATACAAGTCGTTCACGTTTCTTGTTTTTAATATTGGTTCATTACAAATAGTTCCACTTCAAACTCCAATCAATCTAAAACTCTCTCATTTTCCGTATGTTCTCTTTAACCATCCCCAGCAAACCTCCGAGGAGATTAAAAAGAAAATGGCAAAGATACGCCCTTGCCTAACACACACAAAAAAAAGGATAAACGGTCTCCATATGAACCTACCAAATTAAACAAGAGGTTCTGTTAATGGAAGGTTTCCTCCCTCAAGCTAATCAAGTCATTGTATATTTATTATATTATATTATCAAATTTAATTATTGTGCTTTTCTATATAGATTGTAAATATAGATTTTATTAATAATAAAAACATAAAAATAAAAATAAGGTTAGAAGCAAATTTCTCGGTGAAAATGAAAATAGAGTAGGTATTTATCAACTCTTCAGTAATTATCGGACACTGTACTATTTAAACCCCCAAAAATGAACGTGTATGAGTTCGTTATATTTTAATCGTTCCAAGAACGATGAAACTGAAGTTCTAAAAGTTGTTCTTAAACTAATCCCAGATGAGTTTTGAGGATGTGAAACTGCAATAGGTGTGATTGTGCACCCAATCACATTCATTTACAGAAAACAATGGAAAATATTTATTCATTTTTTTCATTTGAATTCGAGAGATGATTATAATAATAGAATCCAGAAATGCCGTTAAGTAGTTAATGGAAACATTTATTTTTTTTCTGCGTGTAAAGATTAACACTTCGCATTGCGTATTTGCGTATATTATGTATTTTCCGATTCTAACGCACTTATTTTTAGAAAAAAGATAATGTTTATTCAACGGAAGCCACAACTTATAATGACTAATAACAATAATGCACCGCAATTGAAAAAAGTTTGCGAACCGTTGAATTAACACATGGGAATTTTGTTGCGTTCGCAACAGCGCAAAAGCTCATGCTCTAAACCGCGGAAACACTGGGATTTGGTATAACGTTGTGATGACAGACAAGCAAGGATTTGAGATAACTGCGTAAATAATACATACGACCAAATCCGGTGATGGTAGTGAGGTTTTTACTGTGCACGAAGTATAATACGTGATGATGAAGAGTATTAAGTATATAATAATATCATATGGTGTACCACGTAGGAAGCGTGAATGAGTGATGGAAAACAATAACAAAAATATTTAACCGGTAAACAGATGATTAAAAATATTATTTATTACGAAAAAAAAAATGTCTACAGGGACGCGTAGCGATTTTATTAATTTAACATTATTCCGGAGACGACCACGCGGAAATGGATTTCAAAAACATGTTATTATTAAGATATAATTTATAGTGAAGTCGCACCACGCAAACCGAATCTCTTGAGATTTATGATGATTGAGCGCACCCGGAATGCAATAATAAAAATATAAACAATTATTTTAATCCGTAATTAAAATATAGTATTATAGTAACTAATCTGAGGGAAAACGTTGTTGTTCCAGCGTATAATAAATCTTTATAAATTAAATATATACGGTGTTGTCCTTGAAAAATCGGCACAATAACATTTATCCATTTATTATTGTATGTTTACGGGTGTGTCGAGTCTGATACGAATGAGTAACTACAGTTGATAGCAATAATACCTAAAGAACATTGGTGTTGGTTTAGAACAGACAATAATTATTAATATAATATATATATATATACACATTTCCATGTGACCATGTCTATAATATATTGTTAGTAGGTGACAGGAAATCAAACTAAAAATCGAAAGAGGTGTCAGCATTAGCGGTAGACGGATAATATAGATACTGCTGATTCGGACATTAGGAATTTAGAAGGTACGTCTAGCACATCATTGAGGGATATGCAATGTTGCAGCAAGGAACGCTAGAAGCATGTAACATGATGAGTGCTTTTCAAGATAATACAAGATCAAGGAAAATAATGTGAAAAAAACAAAATATAAGTTCATCCTCCGCGTTCACAGATTAATAATAAATTCGAAACGTGTAAAATATGTAAGATACGATGTTTCGATTCATAGTTTTTTTTTTTTTATTTTAATTTCTTGATTTTCAAAACATATTAATTATAATATAATAACGGGTTTTAGTGCATATTTTGCCTCTAATTATCGTGTTCGTAAGTGCTATACTATAAGTCCTGAACCATGATTATTATTATTATTACTATATTTTACAAGCTTTATGTTTAAGTAAAAAGTCGGTCGTAATACTTCTTTGACCTGTTTAGGGGTGGATTTAGGTAAAACCCAGAAACCGATACCGAAGATACCCCGATTCACTTGGTAGTCAAACAGGAAGATTGGGGTGAAATCCGTTTTTGACTCATCCCTACACCATTAGAGACATATAATGTAGCCACAGCGTTTCAGGTGTCCTCCAGCGGTTCATGATCTGGGGCATTGATGAGTGAGTATACCGGATGTCCGGACACATTCCTTTATCATCATATTATAATACGCATAGATTATATCGTTATAATGACGCGTGTAACCATTACCGCGGTGGCGGTCGGCGTTAGGTCGGCAGACGAACTACGAACGTATCAAATTACCTGCTGTGTGTGTGTATGTGTGTGTGTGTGTGTGTGTGTGTGTGTGTGTGTGTGTGTGTGTGTGTGTGTGTGTATGTGTGTGTGTGTGTGTGTAACGAAAAATTAGGTACACAAACGTTTTTGTGGGCAGATGCTTCGAGGAATATTAAACCGGCATTTGCGAACACTTTACAATTTTACATGCTATTATCTCTGAAAGAGTTTGGTGTTGCTATACGTGTGCATAATACGTACACACGGGAACACGGGACTCACAAAATTACTATGCAACAGTGTAACCAGGTGTATGAATATAAGTATCTGTCGGCGACAAAAGTTTGTGAAACAACGTTCGGAGGATAAACTTCGTGAAATAAAGCGAGAAATACGCCGCGCAATATTACGATAGTCCGCGCTTATTTTCGAACAAAAATGTTAAATCGTAAAAACGAAAATGTAAAAACGTCGCGCGCGCGTGCTGGAATATTACGTATTTTTTTCCACATAACTCGACTTTTCGCGTGTTCCAAAAGTGTAATAATAATAATAGGTATTCATAAACCGATCGTGCGCTATAGCTATGTGTACCTATATATCATTATCATCGTCTACGTATTGTTATTAAAATAATTCGGTTGTTCGATATTTATTGTAACCGTGTGTTAATTATTATTGTAATATTGAAAATAATTTTCATTGATTTAACGATTCAATAATTATATGCGAGAACTTGTTTTTTCGTTAACCGTACTAAGTGTGCTTTTACAAAATTAATAACGAATATAATTTAAGTGGTTTGTACATAGTTTTTTTTTTATTTTTATAAACAACCGTCTTTATAATATTATTTCAATGTAAATTGTAATATAAACTTTGAATACTTACAGTGTCTAACAAATCAATGATTTTGGACAGAAAAAAATACCATGAACCTTTGTTTAACTGAAACACATTTACAATATATAGATTAAAAAATAGTATTAAACACGAATACCTAATGTATTCGTACCTATACTATAAATAAAATTAAAACATTCATGTATTTATTGCTTTTCTCGTAGATCACGTCTAAGTTTGGATGAAAAATAAAACTAAATAAGTGAACGTTTATTGAGAGGGAAAAAATAGCTTAAATTATAATCATTATGATTGTACTTACTTCATGTAAAAGATATTGGTTGAGATTTCGAGGAAGTGGGTGACATACATGATTTATTTGGTAGTTCACTGCTCCGGGTGTAATGAAGAACTAAAAAAAAAAAAATTAAAAAAAATTAGATTTTATATATGATACGTGATTGAATGAAATATTTTAACAACAAAATAAAATTTTGCAATTTATGAAATTGGTACAAATTATAACAAAATATATTATTTTAATAGAACTAATTATAAGACTATGTAGCGTACATTATTACAAACTATATCACAAAATAACAATTAGAAAATATAAAGCATAATATTACTTTGAAGTAAATAGCGAAAAATACTACTATACCTGTGCCAGTATTTGCTAAAGACTAAAAATAATAATAATTTATAGTTAAAGTAAATAATTTTGAAATAATTAGGTACAGTGTGTATATTAAGTATTTATCACCGAATGCAATGTAGGCATACTTGATTACTGATTATTGAATTATTTTAATTATTTAAATATGTTAATCTAGTTATTAATATTGGTTGTTTACTCTAGAATTCTCGTCATAATCGTAATACATTTGCATATTCAATGAGTATGCTCATCATAACATTTATTATAAACCTAAGTATAAAAAGTACATGATTTATTTGTATACACATGCTGCAACGGCACAACAAGTCATAATAAGTAAAAAATCTTGTCATTATACACGCGTAGATATTGAGTAAATTTAGTTTTTTGATTCAAATCCGTTCCGAACATTAAAGCATAATATTAAATCTGATTTTCCAAACAGTATTCAATGTTCGATTCGTTGTAAATATTGAACATTATTTCGTATTTTCGTATTAATATAATATGTCATATATGTCCTGTTAGCAGTTGTAGGTTTGTGTTTTGTTATTATAATTTAATGGGCTTAATCCAATCGTACCTATATGATTCCAAACCAACAAGTTCGTCTATTCTGAATAGCACTTTTTTGATATACTGACAGTGCACGGAGATTCTCGGTTTTTTATCTCGAGTTGGCCTGAATGAATGATAATAACTATTATTGTCCTAGTCCATATTATGGTGCTAAGTAGTACATAAATCTTTCAACAGAGAACAAAAGTTTTAAGTGATTAAAAAATGATAAAAAAATGTTGTCTATCGAGTTGATCGTGGTCTTGATTACGTCAATTTATTCACTCCTTGTTAGCCTCCAGCTTTTTATAATATTTAACACTCGAAAATATGTCAGCAAACTAGGTGGATGAAACGCACACCGATGTATAATACTCCCTCGAGTCGTGCATACATTTTAAAAATCGTTTAGATCCAAAATTACTGTTACCGAATAATTTACGCTTACGCGTACAGGTATCTGAATTTTGCCTCATCGGTAAGAACATCATGAAGTGGTATGACTAAATGTATTGGATTGGTACTACACACATTAATCATACCGTAGAAATCTATACTGACTCATTACCCACACACGTCGTGAAGTGGTTATTTTATAGCTGACCCGATTGACCATTAATTGATGTACCGCACAGCTTGGGCTTATGTTTGCATTCTAATTCACGTGAAAAGTACTCTTGAACGTTTTCTGATGTCGTATTTTTGTGCGTTTATGTCGTCATAACCTCTGGATTATAATCATCATGTACACCATGTTACATATTCTTGTGGATCTCCTGGTGTATGCTGAATTTTTTTTCAGATTAATTATTATGATTTATGGATAATATTGAGGTAGATAACTCAAACTGTACATGCCGAGTATAGATATGTTCCATTCATGATTTCGGACACAAATCAATCATTCTGTTATGTTTTAATTTAAATATAATGAAAAACACGTATCTATATAACACACATAATTTGAATCTTTGGATAGATATGTGTAATAGAACCACACAACAGTGTATTATTATTAACTCTCAAGAATCAAAACACATATTTTTGTTTGAAAACTATTAGGACCAAATTTTTTTGAAATTGTCAAAGTAATCAGAAAATTTTACATACATAAATTTTGCAGATTTTTTTTTCCCCGTCGGAAATAAAATATTTAAAAACACAAGAATTTGATCCATTTAATTTAACCAATATTCTGGAAACAATACTTTAGTTATTATAAATGTATCTTCTTAAGTCAATTATATTATATTAAAAATATATGTGATTTATGTGCTACATCATTATAATAGCTACTCAAATCAAAGTCAGTTTATAATACTTAAATGTAATCTGTCGTTTTGGCAATATATTACAAACGCTCAACGATTGATAACTAAATGTGTACAAATACAATAGGTGCTAATATTTATCACTATCAAAAATACATGGTATTCTGTAATCAAGCAGTATTTGAACTTTCTGTTTAGGTATAATAGTTATATTCATAATTAATACGCCCAATACTTAATCATGTATTTAATATACACGATATTTCAAATTAATATATCATTGTAAATGTTCAATAAACGGAACACTCACCCACAACACAAGCCATCCATTATAAAGAGTTTGTATTGCATTATATAGAAGCAGCACGTTTTTAATATAATATGGTTTCCGATTTTCCATCATGTTCGGTCCAAATTTTAAAACAAACAACAAATACACGGACAGTATTGAGAGTACCGACCATGGTGTGTTCATGAAAGCCCACGAATCGACGACTTCATCTGAACAAAAATAATGATTATATTCATTAACATAAAGTCTATGTTGGTCTTAATATAATAAAAATATCTTTAATCTAACAGCCGTTATTAGTTATTATAGTTATAACAAAAATATCAATACAATATGGTGGGTGAGAAATTGAAAGTGGAATATTAATAGTTTATAATAGGCTATAGTAATAGTACTCACCGAAAATTAGTTCATTGTTAAACATTTTCAATAAATGGTCCTGGGTTTCGGACATAAAACTGTGCGCTCGTGTCAAGTTAGCCATGTTTGGTTCGGCTTATTGACGCTTTCTCCTGAAATCATAAAAACGAATTCATTCAAATAATATTTATCTGATAATATAATTATACGTAATTCCATGATATAATACAAAAATAACTACATAAGTAAAACAAATGAGCGAAAACATCAAATAAAAACTAGCAATGTCATTTGCTTAGTTATTTCGAACGACAACTACAAACTAGAATATTATAAATGTTAATTTTGAATTCTGAACATTTTTTACCATAAATTAAAATGTATCAGGGAATCGTTAATATAAACGGTAAACAGCTTAAACGCCTCGAAGGAATAATAATTTTATGTAGGTACCTATTTAAAAAGATAAATCCCTTAAGTACACGAATAAAACAATATCTTATTGGAAGAATGATATCGTTGATAAAATGATTAAATCAATATTCTGTTCAATCAGGCTAGTAGTCTATGTCACGAAAATAGAAACATTAAGGTTCTAAAAACGTAGGTAAAACTCTACGTGGACATGCTGACTTTTTCCCATAAAAAATCTCGCTTTAAAATTTAAAACAATTTTAAAAATCATAATTTGTATTATAATTTTAATTTTTCAACTGTAGTCAAATGTTGAATAGTTTTATTTATAATAAATTTCGTCCAAATTAATGATACCGATGTATCTATATAAGCGGTTTATATTTCGGAGGTTCAATGTTTGTTTTCATATAAATAATAAAAAATATTCGTATACAATATTATAGTATAACATATACTAATCACAAGAAAATAATATTTTCTAAATAATCACAGTTTTACGGTCATTTTTGATTGGCATAATAATAGTAAAATAACCAAGATACATATTATGGTTCAAGGTATATGGATCAAGATTATCAGTGTATACCTTATATGTAATATGCTATAACAACTTCTACGGAAAAATCAAACTTGTATATTTTTATTAAAAATATAAATGAAAGTGAATAGATGATATTATACGAATTGTTAATAATATCCTTTTACATAGTATAACAATAATGTAAATACTTGATTAGCGCTTGTAAAATATAGTAGGTAGCACATAACTTTTTCTCTTTTAGTTTTGATGGTTCATCAAAGTACTTACGTATTGCAAACGTTACTATTGTAAGACTAAATTTAATGTTTTTTTTTTTTATCTGGAGAGTTTTTATAAATGTTATAGTTGTTTAAGCAAGTCAACCTGAGCTCGTAATAATTAATTTAGAACATAATTCAGGTACATATAATCGATAAAATGTTGTATTACAAAAACGTCTGAACAGTGTAGCTCATTGATTGTTTTTATCGATTTAAAAATGTTACAAAAAAAAAAAAATATTATTATTAGGTAAGTACGTAGTTATAAAAATTACGCACCTATACAATCTACTACATTTTTTTTATTACTTAGATTTACCTACTTACAAATTCTGGTTTTTCATTTCCAAATTAATCCAATCAACCCATGGCTTATAATATGTGTATTGACATTCATTTTTAAAGCAGATGTGCAAAAAAAAAAAAATTATATATTACACGGTACCTTCAGTGATACTATATTATCTAATATCTATAATCTATATAGTAGGTATAGTTGGTTCGATAATATCGCTTAGACGATAATATTAACATCGTCGGCGATTAAGTGAGCGTGTATTAGTATCGAATATCGTGTACCTATATAGAATATAATAATAATATAATAACAACGTGTATAATAGTAATAATAATAATAATAATAATAATAATAATAATAATAATAATAACAACAACAATAATAATAGTAATAGTAATAATTATAATAATATCCTATCGCGCTACATTATAACGCGTATTATTATTAAATCCGAGAAGCGCTTTCTCGGCAATCCTAATCGAAAACCGAGACTCGACTTCGATAGGTCCAATATAATAATATATTATTGTAAATTGTAATAGCATAACATTACACACGCCGAAGACGCGAATCGGTTGCGAACCGGCGTCGGTGGTTGAAATCACGCAGAAATTATTAACCCACGAACGAGTCGCGTCGACGTAATAATAATAACAATAATAATAACATTATAAATTATAATGCGTGTTTCAATCTGATCGACTTCAACGGAACGTCATAAAATACCATATATAAATATGTATAACGAAACCTCTAAATAACAAACTCTCGGTCGCTGAAATCTTGTCCACTGTTCGGAGACAGAAATAAAGTCCATTTCGTATGTTAATAACCTATAGATAATCATGTAAACAATGTATTGAATGTAATAACTAAGTAATAGTATACTTTTACATTATTTGAACGTATTATTATTTAGAACGATTTAATATGTATATATGATGAATATTATTTATATTTAAATAATTGTGAAAAAGTAAAAAGAAAAAACATTTTTTGAATTTAAAAATCCAAAAACTAATATTTATATATAAAAAAAAACCGTTACTTTAGTTTGTGTAAAAGACTTTTAAGTGCATATACTGTATACTCTTTTCGTACATCAAAGCATTTTCCAATTATTCGAATACGCTGAAAAACAATGAAGTATTCTATACCGCCATAGAAGAAAATATGTATTTACGTGAACCTTTTGCTGCTGCCAATGTCGTTACAATACTAATAAAATGTAACATAACAGTTTAGAGACTTTTATCTAGACATCCCACAATATTTGTTATTCTTGATTGTCGAAAAATTATCAAAATAAAAAAAAATAACATAAAAGTTGTAAATATTACTTTAAATTATTGTAAATTGTTCAATTTATTGTAACAACAAAAATTTCTTGAATTCATTAAAAAAAGAACTAAATGAGCCTCAAGCTGCTGTACAGTAGCGAGTGGAGTGGACCTCGATCATAGGATAGGCCATTACAATGTATTTGTTAAATTTGAATGTAATGATAGGTTTCATTGTAAAAAAATAACAATTCTGAACAGAGATGATATGTTGGTCTAGAATATGTATATTATATAATATATTATGTTATATTTAATTTGAAATATTATGTCAATATTTGCTTTTCAAACGCTTATAAAAAGTAACTGTGCCTATGGATTTGAATAATTTTGAATTAACAGTAAGAATATAAGTTGCTTAATAATCAGTATAATATCTTGAAAAAAATATGACTTATATAAAATGCTAATCTTAATAACTGGTAAAAATGTAGAGTTTCTGTGACTTATACGTTTTGAATTATAACAAATATTTAAAATCGTTTGAGAATTAATTGTTATTTTATGCAATTTTGTAAAAATTTAAATTTCAAACGGTCATTAAAATGTTTCCTTAAAGTCCGGAAGAAATTTTTTTATAATATTTTGAAGAGTAACTTATGAATAACCTTGTATTAAAATGTTGAACCTTAAATACAAAAAGAAAACATTTTATAAATTTTTAACTACAAAATAACTTGAAAATTATCGAGATTTTGACATATTTCATACGTTTATTTTGAGAGCCGAACGAAATATTTCGGAATTAATTTTTACTTTAAGAATTTTATAAATAGATCTCTTTCAAAACTTTTTTAATTTGCTTCTTTGCGATTACCATAAAGGTAAAATGCGGTTTAAATATTTGCCAACTATTATTTTAGCATTTGCATAAGTTTCAGCAACATAGATAGCCAGTTGGAGAAACACGCGAATAAGTTGTTGACGTAATAATAATATTATGCTCGTTTTGATGTGCCGAGAAGTCTCCGTCGACCGTCCGATCGACTACAATATTATTGTATAGACCACAATATTGTACATATTATTACGTAAAAGACGTATTTGATCAGAATTTGCCACGAATATCGGTTTTTACTTGTTGACGGTTAAAGGACTATAGTTAACATGAGTGGATTTTTGATTACATAATATTATTTTTGAGGATTACCTAAAATACCTATGCATTTATTGCAATATACGTTGTATATTAGATATACAGTTTTATATATCGTTAGAAATGTCTCTATACGGTTTTAGTAAAACGTTATAGGTCTCTATGAATATTTATTTTTTCTTGACCCAAATACATAAAATAAATTATCCGATTGTTCATCATTTGCAGAAGAAATAAATGTATTTGATTATTAATTATCTTTACAAGATCTTCGGCTTTGTACTAGAATTCATTTGGATTTTGATAATTTTACAAATCGCAATTCTTTCAAAGATATTTCCATTTGCTTCTTTTCGCACTTAGGCGTATATTATCATAGTGCAGTTTATTAAATATTTGTCAACCATTATTTCATCGTTTGCATAAGTGCAGCAGTGGTAGGGAAACCGCACGATAACGATTTAACCCCGCGAACGAGTAATATCAATAATAATGTTATAATATGCGCATTTCTGTACGTGCTGTAAGTTTCTGCCGACTGTGTAATTTTTATAAAGTACGACAGACTTCAACGGGACTGTATATTATACTTATAAATAATATTTTACGGGTATTGTTACGTTAGTACAGCGTTTCTTAAACTGTGTTCCGTGGAACCCTGGGGTTCCGCGAAGACCGCTTCAGGGTTCCGCGAAATTTTTTTCAATATTTTTAAGAAAATTACTTTAAAATGTCCAACTAAAGATTAATAGTGGTGGAAATATGTTCGCATTGTTGAAAAAAAATATTTGTATATTAAATAACAATGTATAAGCCATATAGGATAGTCTATCAGCTATCTTTATACTCAATAATCTATGCTATATACTTGCAGTATTAATTGTCAGCACGAAACACATTGTTGGAGAATCTTCTTTTATGCAAATCTCTACGAATACGTACTTCTGGAGTTGAAATATTTGGTCTTCTAAATTCTTTTCTTGAAGAAAATAAAATACAATGGGAAAATTGTGTTGATATCTGTACCAATGGAACAAAGGCTATGAGTGGTATAATTAATGGAGCTGTACAGCTTATTAAAAATATCGCCAAAAACTGTTCTAGTAGCAACTGTATGATACAGAGACAGGCACTCGCTACAAACAAGTTATCTACTAATTTTAAGTTAATTAAAGCTCTTGATGAGGTGGTAAAAATCACAAACTTCATACAATTTCGGCTTCTTCAAAATCGTTAATTTAAAATCCTGTGTGAAGACATGGGAAGTGTACTTCTCTTCTCTTACATACCGAGATCAGATGGTTATCTCGAGCAAAAATACTAACTCGTACTTTTGAATTAAGAGACGAGGTACATGCTTTTTTTTTGGAACACAATTTTGAATTCAAAGATTGATTTCTTGATCAAATTTGGCTACTTAAAATCGCCTATTTAAGCGATATTTTTACAAAGACCAATGACCTTAATTTCACACTGCAGGGCAGACAAGTAAATGTTTTTACTGCTAACGAAAAAATTCACGCTTTTTAAAATAAAATAAGATTTTTGGAAAATGTGTATGAGCTCCAACGAGTCTGATTATTTTCCAATAATTAAATGCTTTTCGAAAGAGGAAGGGGTCGAAATAAATGGGGTATTCATTGAGGAAATTATTCAGCATCTTACTGGATTCTGTGAAGGATATAACCAGTATTTTTCAAATGACCAACATGTGAAATATAAAAATAAATATAGAAAAGAAAAATATATTTTTTGAATGAAATACCTTTAACAAAATACTACGATAAAAGTGGACACCAAAAAGGGTTCCACGAATAAAAAAAGTTCAAGAAACGTTGCGTTAGTATATGCGGTCACCTTCTTCTCGGACTTCGGACCTCGAGGCTAATAGATATAAGTCCATAGTAATAATTTACTATAATCATAATGATAATAATAACGATAATAGTAACAAATAACAATAACAACAATATTTTGGTACGTATACACTATACTACGTACGAGTATATACGCAGCGGATCGAGTTCGGTATCAGCGAGGACTATCTTGGTCGTTTCTTCCTAATGTGTCACCACGATCTTTTCACGGCGACCGGGTGTATGGAATATTATGTTTTCGTCCAGTTCAATCGTGTCAAGGCTAAAATGTTATGTACGTCACGTCTGCAGTCTCGCTATAATGCTGTACAGCTGAGATGCCGAAGACCACGCGTGTCCATTTGTTTGATTGTGTTTTGATCCGAAAACTGACCGCTATAAGTCCGTTCGCCCACATGTCTGTGAATGTGAAGCCGTAATGCAATATCATCATAATATTTCTATTCAATAAGTTGATTCACTGTAGTCGAATTTAATTCTTCTATTGTCCCCACGCGTTTAAATGTGTGATGAATTCTATTTCTCTTATGATTAATATTATTTGTTATTGTTTTACGCTTAAGTTTTAGCACGATAAATAATTGTTCATACTATTATCAAAATCGGGTGCACTAAAATAGTCATAACACGAGGAACTTATCGATTCCATTGAAATGTCGGCACAGACAGCTATACCGTTTATAAAAATAAACTATATTGATTTCGTTGGCTCTTATTTTCACATGAGCATAATGATAACGGAAAAATAATTATTACGAAATTGTTAGAAATCGATGAATGCCTAATTTTTTGACTATACTATTAATGATTTTATCAATATATCTTTATTTATAATATTTTACACAATTTTCAAGATTTTGACATATTTCATAGAAATTTGAACTTTAGGGGTTTAATAAAAAAAAATGTGGCAAACGATTTTTGATTTTTTTTTAATGGCAATATGTACAACTTATAATAAACTTTATATTACATTTTTATGATTTTTGGACAGCCCATTTTTAGATTATGAACGGAGTGATATATCGGATAACTTGAATCAAACCAATATCGGAGATCGTTTCACTCAATTTTTTTTTATAAACCCATAAATTTCAAATTTGTATAAAACATGTTAAAATCGTGATAATTTGCAAGTTATTATGTAGTTGAAAATTCATAAAAATATTTTCGTTAAATGACAAAAAAAAAAAAAAGATAAATTATGTACAACATTTCTAGCGGATTTGTAATAATAGATCGGTTTATGAATATACGCGCGGGAATTTATTATAATAATTTTCTTATTACGACAACTTTTGGCCGTCTAACCACCGTCACGAGTTAAACAAAAATATGCACATCTTACCGGTAAACGATGTCGACGTCAGGCAGTCGCCTCTAGCCGATACGGTGGATAGTATAAATTATTATAATTATATTATTGTAATAATAATAGTGTTACTTCTCTACGGTGGCTGCTTTATAGTTTCCTGGCGGGTCTTCGGCGGTGACACGTGCCGCAAAGTGATGTTTGGTATTATACGTCGTCGTATAGGAGGTACTGTCATATGCAAATCGAATTCGAACGAGACACTATAGCGCGGCGGCGGTCGTATCGATGTCGTGTAAACTTGGAGTTAAATGATACAAGGAAAAAAAAAAAACACCCGAAAAGAAAATTAAAATCGGACAAAATAAAAACGAGCTGCGTGTCCGACGACGGGCGAGGACCGTATATGACGGATCCTGTGCACGGAAATCCAGAGTTGCGGTGCCGTCGACGGTAATTATACGTGTGCACTGCTAAATACACACAAGACGTCACGTGCATAAATGCGCGTGTTAGGTATTACGCAATTCGTCAGTTCCAGGACGGGTATATTGGTTACGAAACGCGACGACCGGCGATCGTCCGCCGTCAATTTTGCAGCCCGAGTGAAACACGCGCGTTACATTATTATGGGTTTAACGGTCGATGGTGTATTCTGATTGAATTCCATCGCCAGTGCGGCAAAAATAATCGTTACAATAAATCAATATTAATCGTTTACTCGAGTCTCGATCATGGTTTTCCACAGAGTTTTATACGACGCGGTGTCTCGTAGCCGCACGCACCCTGTACTATTGTTACTGCGTATATGGACCGGATAAATAAATGATTCCCTATAAAAAAAACCGTCAACGATAAACGCCACATACAGGATATAGTCAAAAATGCGCTTAAAAAATTACCCGTACAATTTTTTTTCTCATTTATATTTACAATTTATTGTTTTATCATTTACCTGTAATGGCCAATTTAGAATTTACGAATAACCAAAAAAGCAAAAACGTAATTTAAATTGATGCTATAATAATATTATTAAACGTCGTAAGAAAACAACAAAGTTCCCGAATTGTGGACCAAGTAATATAAGCCATGTGAGTTGCGGACGATAATTAATAAAAAGGTACAACGTAGTATAATCGGTGTATTCGAATAGCGTCCATAAATATTATTTTGTCGGAGTTGCGTCCGTGATTTTCTGACATGTACGAGTTGCGTCTTGGTTAAACATGTACATAATATTTTTTTTCCCACTTTTATTGACTGAGAAATGTCATTTACATACATTTATAAGCTGAGTTACTCGTCTTCGCACGGGACAGTCTAGGCTGGGCATAGTTTTTAAATTGAATCCTACCATAGATTACTTTTAATGTATTAATTAATGGGTCATAAATCATTTATTACCAGGAGGGTTAAAAATTCTTTAAAATCGGTTGAGACGTATGGGTAAATTCGTTATTTACAATTTTTTATTTTCATCACTATTGGTTATTTGCAATTATTATTTCGTTACCATTGACTACTATATTCGTTATTTATAGAAAAAAAAAATAAACCCAAGAATACTAAAACCGCTATTAAAAATGAGGAGTGGTAATAGGTGGGTAAAAGCTGCTTTACTACTTATTCTCAGACCTACCGAATATTCACAAAAAAATTTCATGTAAATCACGTGTTTCCGACTCATCAGTCATCAGTCATGTCATTTCGGAGGAGTTCAATAAAAACACTGTGACCGGAGAATTTTATATATAAGATATAAATGGCTTGGTCAAACATTTTTACTATAAGATTGTGCTATACATTTTTAATTATTATTTTAAAATTAATTTACTGTAATATATAAATGGTGTGGTTAAAATTTGTATGTTAAAATGTATTTATTTAAAACAATTTTTAAATTTTTAAACTAGCTTAAGAGGTGATATATTTTTTTTCTAACTGAATCATAGTATTTTTTATACAATTTTTTTTTGTCTATATCCATTTGTATGTTTGTTTATTAAATTTGAGCTTCAAAAAGCATTTCAAAGATTTTATAATTTCATACTTATTTTTAAAAAACTGTAGACAAACTAACACTTTAAATTTTTTTCCAGATTTATATTCCTAGGTGAAATCTACAGCCTTTGTGTATAACTTCACGAAAAATATCTGAAACAGTTGAGTTTATAGTTTGTTTGAAGTCAGAATAAATCTACGAGTTTATCATCGCACATATTATAGAATTAATATAACAATAATTATCCTTTCGGATACAACTCGGAACAGTCGGTGAAAGTCCGTGGACGCAACTCTGTTGTCGTGATGTATATTTTCGTATTTAGGGACGCAATTCGTATGCAGCTAATATAATAATATACGTATTGGCTATTGCAGATGAATTAATTTCTAAAAAATGCTAATTAAAACCTCAGCCTTTGTAATATATGTTATGCATATTATACATACACAAAACGAATTTTGTATTGGCAAAGCATCGCCAATTAGCACCTAGCAGGCCAAAAACGATGTACTTATTGCATTGAAATCCGAGTCCTAATTATTATTACCTATAATATGTAGTTGTATTTAAGATGTATTTAAACCGGCTACAAACGAGGTGTACAATTGAAATTTCAAATTTCAAAATTTAGGGCATTTCTCTATCCTCACACTGAAATATTTTATTTATTTTTTTTGAATCTCTACAAACGAAAATGATAACATTTCAAATCTCTACAAACGAAGCATGTATAAAAAATTATAAAAAATTGACTTATTGGGGCCAGAGAAATACGTACGTGTATTCAAGGGTAATTATAATAATAATATAATAAAGACGACGACAACGGTATTAGGGCAATAGTATGCTTTTCTTCGGAGAGGGTCATTGTACCGACACAGCCGCGAAACTATGTAAATATTTAAGTACATATAATATATAATATGGGTTTCCGACCTACGTCTTTTTATGCCCAATTTTCTTGCGGTGGTAACTGCATGATATAATATATATATATAATATCATTACGACGACGTTTCCATCGGTGACCTCGGCCAGTGTCAATAACACAATATAAATTTCCGGTTGTATTGAATAATAATAATAACAGCGACGACGACGACAATATCGTTTGGTCGCTAGTGATAATTATAACTTTTTCGCGCCAACAACCAATAGGTCACGAGCATCATCGTACGGTGGTGAATTCGACACATATATTACCCATCAATTATTTATCCAAGTGCACATCCGATACACACGAACGTTTCGTATTAATATTATGCGTGCAATGTCGAGTCAGTCCAAAGTCACTGCGATGTACTGCGTTTGGCGATTATTGTTAGGTTAGGTTAAAGTATCCTCCGCGATTCGGACTTAAACACGGTTACTGTATATTATATAGTGTGGAGTCATTGGAATCGCGTGACATGGTGAAGCTCTTGTTTTCACGTTTGTGTGTGTGTGTGTGTGTGTTTTCGTTATTTTTATGCTATGGGAATTATTGTGTTGTAATAAGAGGAAGTAACAGTTGTGTTTAAAAAATAAAATAAAAATTTTCTCAACATTTTTAACAAAATAGACATATTTTACAATAAAATAGACAATAATCAACAAAATAGAAGAAAACACCATACCCGATTGTTATGTATAAATTTTGATTGACAATTTATTAGTAAAATATTAAATAAGTATACGAAAAATGTTATTATATCATCGCGGCGAGCTTTTTCGAAATGGGCTGCAGACACGATCGAAGGTATTGACCTTATTGGTCAAGTACTCAGAGTCGTATTTAAAATTGTGTGATCCCCTCCAACTCATAAGGAATGTTATACACATTGCTACATAATAGAATATACGTAGAGGTAGTTTGCATTGTATTAAAATATTGCCGCTAAGGGTAATACGGGACCATTGCCCCCCCCCTAAATTCGGTCCTGCAAGTACCTATTGCCTAGATTATGTGCTTACACCATATTTTGTCGTTATCTATATTATATTGGACCAGCAAGAACCCCGACCTGTATTTCATTCCGTTACATAGTTTTAGCGTGTCACGTAATTTATATGAAAAATAGCGTGTTGTAATTTATTATTATAATACCATTTTAACCTATTCCAGGTTTGCTGAAAATACTGATGCATCGCTTACAAGGGTGTGCACTTTTATTCGTATGTATTCGCTAGGGTACCGTTAAGGTTATCTTTATTAGACGATCGCATAAATATGAGTTGGTAGTGTTGGTACCAAATTTAATAAAATTCGTTTTAATTTTTCGAGAAAAAAATCGTACATTATTTAAAGTATTAAGTATACATTTTAACATATAAGTGCGTATATCATAACCGTTATTACACCAATAGGTATACGTTATAACTATAATATTGGTAATTCCTTAATCGGTGATATTATTGAGTGTTCAATAGTAGATTTTTTAATAAAACAAGTAGGTACACAAACAAATAAAAAACAAAAAACTTCGATGAAAATATTATTTTTGTGATGTAATTCGGTAAATCAGTAAAAAAATTCCAAAAAACTCCAACACGACGTTTATTATGTAATGGTTTACTTCGGTATCATATGGTTTAATTTTATATGCGCTCAGTGTTTAATTATTAAGGTCTATCCACCATAACAACAATCGATGACGTCGATAACTACAGTGTGCTTAACTAATAATCCCACGGTAACATGGTATTTCAGTTACACGCATTTGATTACGGCACTAATGTAAATGGCATATTATTATATTGAGTGCCTACCGACTTTGTCAATGGACCGTGAATGTTTATTTATTTATTTATTTATTCAAGTGAATTCGGCGTAAATAGGCAGTTTTTTTTCTAGTATTATACAATTGATATGGAAGTAGTACGATGAAAGTTGGAATTAACATATGGCTGGGAGTTGGAGTTTACGAGATTGACACGTATAATATTGTTTGAACATTTTTCTGTAATCAATTGGAAATCAAACACATGACGGGTACGTGGGGGTATTACGACTTTCTACGGTGTGCGTGTAACTGAAAACGGCTTGCGACAAACAAGTATGTATTATTTCATCCGTGCAACGAGTTTTTGGACAGCATTATTCTGAAGGTCTCGAGATTTACCACTGCACGTCTGCATCGTGCCGTCTCACTGGCACGTTCATATGTGTTGTACAATATTCACTCGTCTCACCGCGAATTCAAAATGATTGGTCAATGAGCGTATAGTGACCGGTACATTGATTACGCATTTCACACTGCAGCGCGGTGCACCGTTTGTCCAAAAACCAGTAGAGAACGCGCACGTGCACGCAGGATAAACGGTAGTCATCTGTCATTATATTATAATATACATATATATGGTATTATTAAGCACAAACTAAGAATCATAACGTAATGTCACCGATGCACATGGGCGTTTACTGTTCCAAATCGGTACTCGTTTCGCGCTATCTGTGACCATTATTGATTATGAATATTTATAATATTTTATAATAATATTTATAATCAAGCGTGAATTAAGACTGTCGCCAACAACGGCCAACTGTTTGGCTTCATTAATCGATTATGCATGATATAGGCATAGACCAGGCGTGGATACAAGGAGGGGGAGGCTATGTGGCTGAAGCCTACCCCCCCCCCCTTAGACTGAAATTTCGGTACTTAAGATATTTCAAAAAAGAGAAAGACTTCGTACAAAAACGGGAATTTAATATAATATTATACATTATTATTGACTTGTGTACCTACTATTTTGTATAATATTTTGTACTAATGTAGGTAATATGTGTCACTGATGTTGAAGCATTTGAATAAATATATCATATAATATTGAAAAAAAATATGTGTGAAGTTTATGCCTCCCCCCAGAATCAAAACCTAGAACCGCTACTATGGAGGCCAACTTACGATCGGTGCGTACGGATAAATGGAAGAACAAAATGGTAGAACGGGCGCCACAGCTGACGACGGCTGGCGTGTTGATACTGCGGTGACGGTGAACAATAAAAATATCGGTATTTGATGTTGTGGGTCGCCACAATGTGTTATCAATGTTATCATTACTTGTGATTACACACTTTTGAATGAATGATAATTTAACAACATTATTTGAATAATTATTTCTAAACTTTAAATTTTACATCTTAAACTTATTCATATATTATTCTAACTTTAGAAGAACTGGAAAAAATGAATTTTTTCCTACCATAAAAACATTATTAAATTTATTGGCTACCATACCAGTTACCACAGCTAGTGCAGAAAGAAGTTCCCTTCATTAAGACGCCTAAAAATTTATTTGAGGTCAACCATGGGACAGGAGCGTTTAAACGGTTTAGCTGTTTTAAACATTCATAAAAATATACCTATAAATATTGATGAAGTGATTAATATATTTTCAATATCATCTAGAAGAATAAAAACGGAGGATTGGTCAATTTAATTTATTATGTTTATTAAAGTTTGTTATTATTAAAATAATAATTATTAAATAATTTCTTATAATAAGCACATATAATGAATAAAAAAACTTAAACTAAATGCCCATGCTTTTATATACTTTAAATACATTTTTTGTTTAGCCCCCCTCCCTTTTTTTCATTTCTAGATCCGCGGCTGGCACAGACCACTCAAAGGGCATAGCGATGTCTGCGGGGAGATGAAAAATAATTCATTATTGTCTCAATCGAACATATTTTTGCTATTCGTCGACAACACATCAGTTGCTGACAAATATTTTTTCGTGTGTTTCAAGTCGTCCTTCGTAGCGTATATTGAAAGTATCAAATGTTTTTGATTGCAATAACACTACGTACAAAAGAAATATCAAAAGATAGCTAAAAGCCATGGTTTAGACAAATATTTCGAGTAGGTACTCTTGCACGCAGTTATACGCGCATGGGAAATGTTTTACGAATTCGGGAACATAATATTGTGCAAAGAAAAACAAAAATATATCTGACATAAGAATATTGGAAAATTGGCAACCTGCAATCACTTGTATTATGCCGCATTTTCTTTTACTTTGCTAGCCATTCAGCGAAAAACCGATACTCTATAATATATTTGATCAGAAAGTTTTAGAAAGTGCAATAGTTGGAAATTAGCTAATTCGGCGAATTATCTTACATATTAGCGTATACACTATACATTAACGCGATTATAATATTGACATGAAACGATTAATGAATTTCGATTTTCATACAGATAACAGGCAATTAAAAACAATAATATTATTCTAACGATCTGCGAACGTAAAAGGCAATTTATATATTGAACTTATATAACTATGTTATGAATTTATGATATTATCATACAAAGAAAAAAAGTATATCGGAACTATATGACGTGCATGTTATTCTTCTTCTGCGTAGGTAGCTGGTGTAAATCGCTTGCGACATATAATATACCTGCTCTATTATTAAAAACGCTCATACGCCGCAGTGAGCAAATAATAAACGAGATAAACGTATATTATGTATTCATTTTTACAGTGTTCGAATATTATTGTAAAACCTATTGTTTGGTCTATCTCTTAAAATAAAATTATTATACGTTGAAACGTATGGTACAATTAATTATATTTCACTTATATACATGTTCATATTTTAAAAGTATGTCCTATATATTTAATGAAATGTGTACA
This sequence comes from Chaitophorus viminalis, assembly GCA_025469195.1. NCBI lineage: Eukaryota > Metazoa > Arthropoda > Insecta > Hemiptera > Aphididae > Chaitophorus > Chaitophorus viminalis. Next base: position 55,527 of record JAIPRK010000740.1, on the reverse strand, counting down.
TTGTATTCGTCCAGCGGGATTACAAGCCATGCTTTTCTGTCAATGCGATCGATCGATTCATACGACAAGGATTTTGAAAACTGATTTGGATTCGTCGTAAAGGCTACTTTGAATTGACTTTTTTGATTTTTTCTTCCAAAATTTTACAAAATGGAATTAAACAAACTGGAAACATTAAAATCTTAATTTTGTGGAATGTTAAGTATAACATTTAATAATTTATCGATGAAAAGTCGATTTCCAGAAGACTGTACGACGAATTCAATTCAGTTTTAAAAATCGTTATCGCTTCAATAGATCGATCGGAACATAAGAAATAGAAAACGTCTAAATCCCTAAATGTTTTGCGTGTGATAGACAGAGACAGAAATCTTGTGGTTTGCAATCTTTTTTAAGCCCACCAAGTCCGAAAGCACTTTCGATTATGTCAATTTACCCATGCGTAGATAATTAGCTCAGATTGAAAATGTTCACGCTAACAGGATTAATATAACATACTTTTATAGTTTGATCAAGATGCTTTTCAGGAACGCGAACTTAATAATGTGCACGTAATATGCAGTACCGGAGTATTATAATAATATTCTTTGTACAACTTCACCACGGAAAGCGTTCGGTGGTTTCGCGTATTTACAAATGTTCTTAACAATTATATTAAAATTACGACATAATATTTTCTTATCAGCAATTATTATAATATATTATTTTTTCCAGTACCATCTTATGGTGGAATTCGCGTAGAATACCTATACACGATAATGTATGCAAATAGTTTTTATGACATTGTAATTAGATTTCGATTTGATTCCAGCATGCGGATATCAGACTCCGATACATACTCATAGTATTTAATGAATCGCTTAATACTTTATGTGAAACAGTGCTTAGGATTGAAATTCAAACTTCTTATGAGATGCGCCATACTCGTGTTTCAATATAATATAGTTGTACGTAAAACCATATTAATAGTTTCATTATGACTTAAATGTGTAATGGAATTAACTGGTATTTCTTTTAAATCTTAAGAACCTTATACGTATGATTAATATACCATTCTGATATTATCATATTATGAAAATGTAATAATTAAATTAAGCAAGTGAGAGCGTACCTATGTAATATATTTCCGGGAACGTTATATTTAAACTCGGGATTAAATTTCATAGGTAGTTCATAAGAATTGGAGATGGTGAAATACGAAATTATGGTCCTCTTATGATTTATCACTAAAAAAATAAATTAAAATATAAAAGTAGCGAATACTCATTGCGTTTCGAATGTCCTGAATGAAGTGTTATTTACCTAAGATAGCTCAAACGGTTTTATATTATGATACTTGCATCTTAGGACTGCAGTGTAAAAGTTAGCAGGTCATACTCGAGTCAAGGCTTTCTATTATTGTTTTTACAAACACAGTAATCCAGTTCAGTATGTATACATATATTATATAATTATATAATATAACAATATTATATTTTATAGTAATGATTTAACTGGTTTCCAGTATCCGAGAACGACTAAAATTGATTTTATATTCATAAATATTCTTATACAACGTTTTACTGATTTCGGCATCAAATCTCATTGTTAAAGACACCTAAATATAGACACCTAAGATTAGTATATATATATATATATATATATATATACTAATCTTAGGTGACTATATTTTTTAAAAATAAAACAGGACAACATTTTTTATCGATAATAGTAGGAGCTAAGAAATTTTCAATAACATACGAGAAAATTAAAATGCATGGCTGGAAAGGAATGGCAAATTATATTTTACGTTTTTGGGCATTCCGATTTTTTTGATTTTATTTCGATATGTATTCTGTTGGCTTATTTTTGCTGTAAGTTTTTCTTATCATACGCCTTTTTGAGATATACCTACCGATGATGAATTTTTTTTCCAATTAAATTAAAAATTTCATAGCCAAAATAGTTTTGCTATGATTTTTTATAATACTATTGCATAAAATTGGCATTTCCCGTCGACATTGAAACAATTTTTCTATCCATTTATAATACATTAAAAATAAACATATCCCACGACTGTATTTTTAGAGTTTTGATATCATTCAAATGGGTTTACTTTATTTGCAGCGAATAATAATTATTCGCCAAAAATTCAGTCCTTATTCTAAACATCTAAACTATTAAATCTAATGACATAGATATAATAAATAATTTTAAAATAATTTGCATATAGTTGTATTCTTACAGCAGAATAATAAATATCCAAAAACTGACAGTAAAAAAGTATTGTTAAACTAAGTGGAAAAGTTAAAAACTGTACATATGCTTCTTTGAAAGTAGTTCTATGGTTATAAGTTGTAACTAGTTGGTGGTTACCATATTAATGTACTCAAATCAATCAGCATTACCGTTTGCTGTAGTTTATCTATTTCTGCAATATTCTCAATAAACATTCAACATTTATTTTTTTCAGTTGAAATTTCTTCAACTGTTTTAACTCTTTCAACTGATTGTTTAACGAAAAAAAACGATCGACTTATGAAATATTATTCAATATCAAATGTAACTATTTCTTTAATACAGAGATTTTAAGTTTTTTTTATAGTTATACTTATTAGTAGTATTTACTATTAATATAATATTTTACTTAAAAAACAAATATTTTTTTTTGTTACATAGAGTTGGTAATTTAAACATTATTTTAAAAAGTAAATCTTTTTAACAATCTTTTGATTCATCTCGGTCGGGTCTAAAAATTATATTTATAAATATTTATGTAGTCATTACAAAATTATGTAATAGAGCAATTTAAAATATTATATTTTTCTAAAAACAATTAAAATGACTGATCTAGCACCTGAGTTTATAATTTCCCAATTACATTAATGACTGTTTTCACAAATTAAATAGAAATCATAAATTATTAATTTCTTTGATCTTTAAAGTACTGAATAAAGTGTATAATTTAATTTGAACAAATAAAATACACCCATAAGGAAAAATGTTATAAATGGTAGTTTTGTTGTTTCTATCTAATGATATTATTCTTCAAAGAAAAATTGCAAAGAATTTGTTTAATATAATAGTTGTTAGATATATCTATGATTTTATAATAGTGTATGGTATGTTGTTTTATTTCGAATTCTAACTTAACGTAATAAATATTTTTATAACGTTGAGGACACAAAACTATTTAATTGTGTCGAAATAATGAACAACGTAGAATACTTAATACTATAATAATATTATCTATGCAGTATGCACTAATATAATACTTATTACAATGATTTTGATTTACAATAAAAATGATGAAATTTCCTAATTATACATATTATAATAATTTTAATTAATTTTAATTATCTAACTGTTTAACATAGATACTTGACGTTTGATCTTGCTTTGAAGGATACAAAATGCGATTATTAAAATAACTTTGTACATTTTATAATAATAAAGATATAAGAATTAAATTAATAAAAATAAATGTTTATTATGCGATTAAAAAAAAGAAAGCAACCTACTGAGGTTATAATGATATGAGATATGTCTAATGTCTAAAAATCTTATGTAGAACCGATTTACATAACTACCTTGTAGGTATTGTTACATTATTTTTTCGGATATAAGTCAAGGATTATGATAAAATAAAAATGTTTTAGTTACTTTAAGTTTAAGTTGTACAGCTAAAATTTCATTAAAATACATTTGAAAAGACCTAAAATAGAATTCGAGCTATTGAGGATTATTTTAAAAGGTCGAGCTTGAGTTACTGCAGCCATTCGATTGTTGTGACCTTAAATACCTTAAAATTTCAACGAATAAAACACAATATTGATTTTTAAGAAGAAAAAATACTAATAGTATTCTATATACAAATTTATCTATACATAAAATCTATTAAAGTAAAATAACTTTTAGATAAAGAAATATCCTAATAACAATAATAACATTCTGGCTATGTTTGTTCTTTTCACGAAGGTCAATCGGCCACTAGACTATATATAATATATATCCTGTGAGTAATGTGCGAAAAGACATTAATTAACCAAGACGACCGTCTGACTGAAATTCAAGAGATATTACACTACCGCAAATAACATAAGAAGAACTGCAAGCGTTTTAAATCGTTTGCAAAACTTGGCGGTTTATCGCACACCAAATTAAAAGAGTTTTTTCTCTTCTTAATCACTGTTAATTCACTACTACCCGTGGATGCTTTGTATAGTTATTATTGTAAGAATTATGAATTGTATATCGTATTTGCGCCATTTTGTGTACTCGAATCATAATACTGTAGCATTTAAATTATTTTTGTGAAATAGAAAACAGAATAAAATAATAATAATAATAATAATAATAATAATATTCATCAGTACCCAACAATAAAATTTGTGAATAAAATATTAATGTTGAAAATTTAAATATTTATATTCTTGTTGAGTATTATATAATATAAACGATTATAAATAAGATATAATTTTAAATTGCAACTCATAAGCGCACAATTTGTTTTCCGCAGAATTTTCTATTTACAGACTCATCATAACACACAAATCACTAATGGTTTTCGTGATGGCCCCGTCGCTGTCATATAATGTGTGATTGAGAGTTTTCATTAAATATATTTGTTTTATATTATTTCGACTCTTCGCACCAAGGATGATTGTTATTAAAAGCCACCAAATGATCGCGGTAAGTGACCAATTTTAATTTAATAATATGAATAATAATTACCTACTAAATCAAACGTCCTTGTTGAATATTTATAAAAGTTAATGCTTTATTTATATTAAACAATATACCGTATTCTCGCGTAATATCGCTCTGTTTTTTTTCTAATATTGCAATTAACTTTAACCGGCTGATATGAAAGCATTGTATTCACAGTATTCATGCGAAATGAGCGATGTGCCATAATGTATCTTATTTTGTAAAAAATAGTAAAATATGTCACGTTATATTTTGCCCGGTCAAATAGTGATCAAACTCCAAAGAGATACACAGTCAGCCATTCAAAGGGAGAGTCTCTTCAATTTGCAATTTTTAGTCCACAATTATTGTTAATCAAAAATAATAATTTGTGGAGTTTTTTATTTTTATTTCACATGCAATTATAATTGTTTCTTTCATTTTATTAATCGTAGTTCTGATTTCTGGTGTGGTCGACAACTATGTCAATTTTTTAATTCGTCTGTCACATTTTAAATTATAAATTTTAAATAATAATTAATTATAAACATTCATAAATAATTAGCTTAAAATCAGATATCCACTAGATAATTAACTCTAGGTAGTTATTATGAATGATTTAAAAGTAATATTAATAAAATTTTGTACGTTGTAGAATATATGTAAACTTAGCAGAATGTATAGTGGTGAATGGTGGTTATGATTTTTATCTGGATAAGAAACGTAAGATGAATTTTAAATAGCACACATTTAACAAAATTAAATATCAGGATTTCAAGTATTAGAATTGAAAAATTCAAAACTTGACCATAGCGAATGGAAATAACCTGTTAAAAATATAAAATACTTAGTAGTATTAATTTGCAGGTATAACCTGGAAGTAACATAAACGAGTCAATAATAATAACAAAGAATATTGTATGGGCATTGAAAATTAAAAAATATTTAGCTATAGCTCGTAAGTTTAGTTATTATACCATATGGATTAATAGATAAACAAAAAAGAAGAGAAATGCCTGTCGAAGAAACAAACTGAGGGGGAAGAGGAAAGAAACTGAGAAGTATGGAGAAAATGAAGTATCATATTCCAATTTTGGAAGAATGTCAACAAATCTGTAATGAGAATCAAAACGAATAAAATAAAATAAAAGCATCAGAAAAACGATTTAAGGAGGCCATAATTATAGAAACTGTACTACTGCAGAGATCAAAATTATTAATATAGATAATATTGCTCTTCGTGTGCTCCTGATCAAAATCTCAATATCATAATAGCAGATATATATATATTTTTTTATATATTAAGATCAATATAAATTATATGGGTTATTATTGTAGCTGTTACGTGGTATACAATTATATTTATAAATTAATTTGTATTATTATAATTTCTTATTAATGTGTATTATTTGTTTATCAGTTATTTGAACTATGACAATTATAAAATAGTAACCACTAAAAAAAATAAAAATAAAAATAATAAATTTAAATTAACTTTATTATTTTTATTTTTAATTGGTCAATTTTTCCAGGGAGGGTCCGAAAATTATCCCTCCAAGTGGGTTTTGTAGTTTTTATTTAGGTAAGAATTATTGTGGGGGCTTCAATCAGTAGGTATGGCTATGTCACTAGAGCCATGTGGTCACCCATCCGGCTGTTAGCAATGCTAGGCTGTGATTAGTCGCAGAATTGAGAGTTTATGTGGCAAACAGTTTCACAACATAATATTTATATAGTAGGTTATGCAAAGAAGAATGAAAAAGTGCAAAAGATTTTTTCAAAGTAGTGCTCATGATTACAATAAAACAAATTAAAATAAAACAGTTGAAAAAGTCAAAATTTTGAAGGACAGGAATACTACTTGATTAACGAAACGTCACAACTGTATTCAGTGATATAACGTAATATAGTCTAAATTCGGAAACAGATATACAACTCAAAACTTACGGTCATTGTTTCGACAAATAATGTATAATTGGTATTGAATATGTCGGTGAAATAAATTATAATATTATTATGATGTTTTGAATATTCATAAACAAAAATCAAAAAAAAAAAAAAAAATTAAATAATAATATTATACCTCGGTTCTAGTTCATTTTAATTTTTAAATTGCATTGCTCGTTTAATGGTTGGCACTATAAATTATCCAAAATCACTCACCAGGTCTGAAACCACACTAGGCACAGAAAAATGGAACAGGCCAAGAGCCAATTATACATTGTTTGATAATCCACTACACATACACGAGAAGGTCTTACATTATATACATAATTATCGTGACATAATATTATACTACAACTCTTATCCACGACCGGCTTTATTATTAAAATGCAAGTCAATAACAATTTTTTATAAAATTACGATTTAGTTATATTATACGTAAAAACCGTTAAGCGTTCATAATAATAATAATCATGAACTTATTTATTTTCATTAATAGTATATTAATATTTCACGCTACTCTCTTTACAATTAATTTTATTACAACGATCTTAGAAGTAGTTTTCAAATTGAATTTGAATTAGGATTTTCAATAATAATATTCAGCAAGCATTTCTATTAGTATAAACGTATTTATAGTATAGTAATGTGTTTTAGCAGTGTGAAAGTTGAACCAATTATTTATTTTGTTCATTAGAATGTCGATTATCCGTACGACAAATTTTCTATTTCATAATTTATTATTTTATCATCTGTGTTATGAAATGTTATATTTATTTTAATTTTTTTGAAGTCAAACAACTAAACCGATACAATATAATTGTTTTTTTTTTTCATTATTAACATTTTATTATACGAATATATATTATTATATATACATATATTATACACATAAACAATGTTTACAATAGGCACAAATGATGTGGTAACTGATGTTGTTGTTGAATAGGTTTTATGTGAAAAGACTACCCATATGTGTGGTACTTATTATAATTATATTTATAAAAATGTAATGTTTATATTTGTTATATTATTATTTATAATATTATACTGACAATTTACGTATACAGCTCATTACAATGAAACTCAATAGTAATAGATTCTATAAAATCTTTGAATTTTGAAGATTAATTCATATCAAACATTTGAAAAATAATAATTTACAAATATTTTTGGTGTCAATACAATATTTTTCATTTTTATCACTCATCTGCATCTCATCATTCCGTGAGTTGATTATTGCGAATAATCAATGTATTCCTTGATCTATTTATGACCAATACTATCATAAATGTCAATTATATCATACAAGACATTCGATCAAGGTAGGTATTTCTTACCGGATAATATTTTTTATAAAACCAAGTAAAGTTATTTATAAAATCGATTTTTGTAGATAAATAAATTTCAATATGAGTTATTGATGAATCGGATACCCTGCATAATGTATACATTTTGACGTGCTTTATATTCTCAAATCGACGTTTCAATGTCTGACTATTGAAAAATAGGCTGCTAAACATTTTCTGACCTATGTTCTTGTGAAATGATCTAGAATGCAGATTTTGAAATAGGTGAAAATACTGTGCATTGAAATGTTAACAATATTGTAATAACGTGTGTGAATTTTCGTTGACCATCCCATTTACTGAGAAATTGTACTCCGCTCATCTAATAATTTGTACGCACACGCGATCGCATTGTTGTTTACAAAACAAAATCTGCACGCGTGGGTATAGTATTGTGGTCGAAATTGATGGTACACGTTGGTATTAACCAATAACCATAGTGTTTGTGGTTTTGCTTCATTTATTGAAATTTTTTCACATGAACGAGTACAAAATATGTATGTACAACTATTGTGGAAGTATACCATAAGTTTACGATTAATATCGTAGTTTGTATCAATTAAAAACAATAATTTCAGTAATCTGTAAAGGTATATACTGTTATCCGAATTTCCATATTATTTTTATGATATAACCCATACGTTTTTAAATAGGTAACATAAAGTTCACAAATTATTCAGCTCTTTAATTAATAGTATAGTAAAACAATTAGCTATAATAGTTATGTGAATCGATTGGTTAAAAAAAATCACCGTATTTCGAAGAAATGTAATACAAGAATAATAAATGCGTTTAATCAGTATGGTCAAGGAATATTATTCTTATTTTTTCTTTTTTAAACAATGAAGATTACGGAAGCAGTTTTATTCTTAAAAGTGTGCGTGGGATAAGGCCAGCGTTTCAATGTTTTTGTATAGAAAATAATAACATAGATACGTATTGGTATGAATTACATAATTGGTAATTTTCGTTTGTTCGCACTGGGTTTGGGTCGCGTTGAGGGCCATTCTTAGGGGGAAGGACTTGTAGGCTTATGCCATTGGCCTTGCGCATTGTAGGGGCCTCGTCTTGCACTTGCACTTTTTTTAAAACTATAAATTTCAGAAACAATTGAAAGAAAAAAAAAATGTGTAAAAAGGTGCTCTAAAAAAAAAACTTTCTTGTACATACAAATCAACAGATTCTGGAACTGAAGAAACTGAAAAAAAAATTCTATTTAATATATTTTTTTTCTATAGTTGATCAAGTAATTATTTCAATTAATGATGGATTTCAACAATTAGCTCAAATATTCAAATCATTTTAGTTTTCTTTATGATGCACATATACTTAAATTCATCGATGATGTAGAATTGTGAAAACATTGAATGGAGTTCAAGATATTACTAACAAATAATAATATTCATTAGTCAAGACATATATGGTCAGGGCCGGCATTAGGGGGGGGGGAGTGGCAAAACGGGGCCTTTGTCCAGGGGGCCTCGCGCCTTCAGGGGCCTCGCGCTTAAAATTTTCATTGAAAAATATTTTGTATTCAAATCTCCTAAAATAAAACGTGAAATATGTGGATTTCTCGAGAAATCGGTTGGCGTGTTGTAAAACAAATTAACAAAACAACAATATTATAGTATATTTAATGTCATGTATGCACCAACGAAGACCCTATAATATGCCACATGGTATGGAAACCTTTGTTTCCATGTTTAAACGTATTATTGTTATATTTTATGTATAATTGATTATAATATCTAACCAATAATGACTAGATTAATTAACTACATATTTTGTAAATTGATAGTAATTAATAGTATATTCGTAAGTTGACAAGTGTAAGACAAGTGTTGACACGTTTATAACTAATTATTAAAGAGTTGAAAATTTATATTTATTAATGTATTATTTTTCAATGAACTTCATAGGTGTAATTAGGGTCAGTATTTTGGAAATGCTTAAATCTTCAATATGTTAAAGCTAATTAAAACCATACATTTTTGATAATTTTTCGCCTTTTATTACGACATACATACTATAGGCGACTAAGATTATTGGTAAAATAAGTTTTTCCCAGGTGTTGGAAACAGATCTACAACATATAGTCGGCTTTCGCGCGTCCGTGCAAAGCTAAGACAGTGCGTACGACGGGTCCCGGAAAAGGACCCGCTGTCAGCACTGTCGGTCCGGCAATAGTCGACTTTTCGCGGCAGGCGAACAGTGAACACTTTCACCGTGACCGTCGTGATCGTCACTACCACAGTTTTCTTTGCATTACAACCAATTGATTTTTTTTTGATCCGTGGTGATGTGCGTGTGATCCGCCGATGTCCATCGCGACACACCCCACCCGGTCTTCTTTTATTCGCACACAAGCACCTAACTTATACAGGTAGTGCTCAAGGGGTATATTCCGCCCCTTTTTGTGTGTTCCGGTCGTGTGCGTGCTAGAAACAGCCAAGTGCGTTTGCCGCCGCGTCATTACCACGTGTCCGTGCTTCCCAACGAAGGTACATACTTTATTCTCCGCCGTCCGGCCATACCTGGGACTTCTTCTCTATCTGTCAGCAGCAGCGCCAACCGGATTCATTCCAAGGGGAGTCAGGTCAATTTATTATTATTGTATATTTTATTTTATTTAGTCAAATTGCGGTAGTCGCCGTGTAGACTACCTCGTTGACCGGTCGC
>JAIPRK010000740.1:0-44787 GCA_025469195.1 Chaitophorus viminalis | reverse complement strand
TTTTATTTTATTAATTACCAACCACAGGTCACCTACATATATTAATTTTCCCATATACAGTCCACGTTACCTCCGAGGTCTTTCCCATCATCTCTTTACAGGAACCAAACTCAATTAATACGCCCGGCGAAATACAACGAAGTAATGTCCATTATTTTCGATCTCTTAGGTCCCAGTCGACACCAGGGCTTCGCTAATAGTAGTATGTATATGGTATTCAATATTGATTTGTTTAGTGAAATAAAAATATCTTGTGACACCAAATAATTATGAAATCTGGATTATGGTAGGGTGACCATACGTCCCGCTTAAAACGGAATCGTCCCTTTGGTAATCATGTCCCGTTGTCTCAATAAAATACAAACGGAACGCTATACATCCCATTTTCAGAAAACAGTCCCGTTTTAATACAGTCATTTCCATATTATTACTTGTAAAATAGAAAAAAAAGTAAATTTTTGTAGAAAAAAGATTATCCAATTTATAAATAGTGAAGATAGCTGATAGCGTATTTTTCTTATTTACAGTTAAAAAAATTAGCGAATTACTATGAAACCCTGCCATTGATTAATAAATGATTCGTAATAATTCATGATTACAATTTTGGGATTTGTAATCTAAAGATTATAAATATATTATGATCGATAAATATCAATTTTTCGTTTTCCGGTGCTAATACGAATTTCGGATTCGTGGTTACGCATTGTTGTTCAGTAGTAACAGATGATTATCATACCGGTCAGGTTGCCCTGAAATGGTTTATTGAGTTGTTGGTGCTTGGATAAGCTAGAGTTCGGAACCCGAAATTGAACTTTTACATTTCAGCCGTTAGTATTAAGATAATATACATCTTATAGGTTACGAATTCCGAAATTATATGATTCACAACTATTACGAATTAGTTGCTTAATATAATATAACTGAAACTATGTTTTTTTCGTTCAACAATTTTAAGTCTGTGGTATCCCAGGGTCAGTGATTTTGGAAAAAAAACGTATTATTATTTTTAAATTCGTCACAGTATTTCTTTTAAATTCTGACACCGTTTGCATGTTGCTCGAATAAAAATGAAAGCGATTGGTCATTATGGTTTATTAATATTATTATTATTAATTTAAAATAATCACCACATTGCAGATTAGACGGTTTCCGACCTATAACGATAGGCAATGGTGCGAAAGGTGCCTGCCTACTAATTATATAAATCATAAATTACGACGTGTCGTCATTCAAGAATATTCACCGCTATTACCGCGATGATCACTTTCAAATGATATAATAATGAGATGGACGTGATCATCTCCAGACAAACGGATATTATACATAATATTATTAACTTTGCTCGTTTAAACATTTTTCACTCGAAAATATGTCAAAAGGACACACGCACGGTTTGCCATTGCCGAGTGGTCAGTATATAGAAATACAATACTATACGCATGCGCGTATACCAATAAAACAATAAAAAAAAGCAATCAAACGTCGATGTGGAATTGCGTAATTATATACGTCTGGTGTAATGCGAATACATTAACTTACTTACGCTGCATGCGTACGCCTAATATGGACGGTAATTTTGTGAATGTTGTGATAAATAATAATCATATTATATACATTGATATTGGACTGCAAAACAGAACACCTCTGGGAAGAATTATTTAATAATTTCCGTGTGAAATCATTATAGGATAACACTGAAAAAATTTTAGCTTTATTAAAAGTATTTGAATTATTATTATCTACATTAATTTGAATGTCTATATAAATAAACCACTAATTATTTGATCAGAGTCATAATGGCCCAAGGCCAGTAAAATATTTTTATTTTATTTTGAGGAGGCGGGAGGAGGTTGAAAAGTATATATGTTTTTTGACTTCAAAATTTTAAAACGTTAGTAAGTTCAATAGTATGAAACTATAAAATTACAATTCAAATTACGAATAACTTCTCCATTGATTATGATAACCTAAAACTTCTAAGCTATCAATTTTTTGTTCCTGTTTTTTTTTTTTATTTTTTATTTTGATATCGGCTTAGTAGAAATTTAGAAAATGACAAATTGGATTTTAAAGATTTATTTATTTTTAAAACCAATGTTTCACGTTATATATATTTAAATAAAAAGTTATGAAATTATGTTACGATTAAGTACCAAGTACTTATGATTATGTACCGATAAAAAACAAATTTAATGTTCTGTGTATAATTTATAGATTGAAGGCGCTCGCAGTGATTACACAAACAATGCGCAATGGCATAAACAAAATTCAATATACGGCTCTATACTGGCCATCGATTACCAAAATGATAAGAATAACATATTACATACAGTAGGTTTTATGTGAGGTATACATTTGGTTTTATGAAAGTACATTTAAATTAGAGATTACATTAGACATGACTACATGAGTAGTTACAATATCAAATATAGCTTTTTATTTATATGTGTTTAAGAGTCTTGTAATTACAGCCACACATGTACGATGTGCATGTTTCAAATGCAATAGGCATTTAAAATCATTTAATTTTATTTTAAGCAAAAATTTCGGGGAGGGAGGGTCTGAACACTCTAATCCCTGAATCTTCTCTCTGGATATGACGAATTGTAAATATCCAATAAGATAAGTTCACCGAAAACGAATACATTAACTTTATGCACAGCGTGTTTTTCGTTACAGTTTTCTAGTAAAAATTGTATAAACGAATAAAATATTTTTTGAGAACCTAATTATAAAGAGGTATGCAAATAATGAATTGTAGGTTTATATTTTTAAGCATTCATTGTATGCACTATAGCTTTTGCGTTCTGATGGCCACATCTTATTGGCCCTTGTTACTTCATATTCAACTTTCGTTTTCAATTTCGCTTAGAATTATTGTCTGTTGAAAGTGTTATAGATTAAAAAAAAAAGTAACTATTGTCTATTGATGATAAATTGACAACTAGCTATTAGAATTAGATCCAAAAAACATATGTTATCTTGATTTCCAAACGCATAACAATTATTTTTACGAATACGGAGTAATATTTAAAATATTAAGAAATGAATGCATATTTTTGATCAAAATATAAAGATTTATTTTTTAAAGAAGACATGAAATGTTTAGCTTACACTGCTTGATAAAGCTTTAGATGCATGTCAAATGTATTATACATCTATTAATTATCAATAATGTTAAGACAATCACAAATTATTACGAAACAGTAAAATATATAAATAACATAAATGGTTTAATTTTCAGAACAATGTGACAATTATTTCAAGGTTTAATGCGAAATATCAATTAGATATTAAAATATTGTAATTTCTAAATATTAGGTACCTACTGTTTGTTAATTCGTAGAAATTTGTTAATAGTGCTAACGATGATTTATATTCAATTATGTAGGTAATATACAACTTTGGGTAACTTTAAAATTATAAACCAGTTTAATTTTATGATATACAAACTAGGTTAAATGGAAAAATTGTATTAAATGTCTCATACTCTCATATCATCTTTTATGAAAATTTTAAATTTGCCGTTGCGTGTTATTTATAGATTTCATTTAATAGAATTTGTGATTTCGTTTGAAATTACGATAACATTTTTTTTTGCACTACAGAAGTGTATTTAAATTCTCTTGAAATATCTCGAAAATGTTGACTAAACCTTTTCCCGCGAGAATTAAAAATCAAATTCCGAATACAACAATTCTAAAATGTCCAACCTTGTCAATATCTATCCAGTTTCTACTATCAGTTTTCATCACAAAAAATTTTAAAATTAAATTCTTACCTTTCAATGATGGCTGGCAGGTGAAAATACAGCTTTTTATTACGTCACGAAGCAAACGTTTACAAGTTTAAAATTTTTTTTAGATTATTCACGATACAGAAGATCACATACCCTATACGTATTCAGCATCTTCCACTTTTATAAGTATTATTAATATTGTGCAAAAAAGTGTTTTGTTGGAAAGTTTTTTTTTTTTCAAATGTATTATAGATGTACGTAAAATTTGATCGTACTGCAGACGAATTATGGACTGACTGAACACCACCCGATCACATTCGTTAGTGATAGCTGCTTTAGCGTAAATACCATTCTCAACCGATGATCGTTGTGTGTTCGAGGTGAGCTACTACAATGCTTAATTAGACTCTAATTTCTTTCTGAGATTACTACTCTAGTGCACATCGTTTTGTTTTTCACACTTATATAGTATTTTCCTTGAACTTGTCCAGAGTTTTAAACTATTAAAAAAATAAACAAATTCTTCGTCGGTCAAAGTATTCATTTGCATTCTATTATATCTGTATCATTTTATGATTATTATTATATATTCAATAAAACATTCCGATTACGTATAAAATATATTTATCAGTTCCAAATATTGTTCCTAATCTACAATAATCTGTAATCAGTTACTGGTAATTCGATACAGTGACAAATGTATATTACAACGGACAGTCACGGGACCATAATAAGTGTCCGTTATAAACAGGTTTCTATCTATATTTTTCTTTTTGCGTTTTACGCAAGTTGGATTAAGTCCGGTTTTGACAGTTTTGTATCGTATTTGGTTTGAAATTATTAGTATTTATATATGATTATATTCGAGCAGTATATTGTGCATATTATTATTATGTCAGTATACGAAAAGAGAGTATGAAAAGTTATTGGTTTAAGTGGTTATACAGGGCGTCTCTCGGACGTTTGAACATTGTTAATAACTTTACCCAACATTAGGTTCATATATTCGTGGAAAACTCTGTATATTGTTTAAATAAATATTTCATAATACATTATTTGTATAATGTATATAACTCAGTAACATTTAACATGTATATTATTTATTTCTTAGAGTTTTAAATATTATTTTATGTTTTCACATGTAAAATCATAAAAAAGTATAAAATAATATTTTACAATTCAAATGTTTGATTATTGTTTTTCAGAAAAATCGGCTTGAAGATTATACACGCAAATTACTTACTAACATATTGTATTAATGCGTTGGATGATCGCAATAATCATAAATAATATTTGTCTTATTTTTTTGTAATATTAATATATATTATTATTATGCGTACAGTTTTATTGTATTTATAAATAAAAATTATTATTAAAATATACACATATCAAAAATAAAAATTGAATGACAAAAATGCATTTTGTGTGAATAATAAAATTTATTAGCACTAATCAAAAATTGACATACTGCTTCAATTCTAAATATTCGTATCAGAATCATTCTTCATAACATAATAAGTACTTATGAGTTTATAATAATAGTATAAGGATTTTGTAGCTTTATAAAATTAAAAAAAACAGAACTCAAACTTAAGCAAAAATGTATTAAAAACTAAAAAAAAAAATCAATCAAAAACCTAAAAAATTATCTAAATTAGGTACTTTTTAAAACTCATCAAGAAAATGAAATAAGGTCGTACAAGACTAGATTTAAACTTATTATTTGTACAAAAAATGGAAAAATATTTAAAAGTTTGATGTCGAGAGGCAGAGAAGCATGTGTATGTCATTGTTAGACTAAAAAATAATATAGAATCAAAAAATTGTATTTCTTTCCATTAAATCAGACATTATAGGATAAAACCGATTGAGTCACAAGCAAGGAACAAAATATAAAAATAACTATCGATGTTTCAAATATTCCAAATACTTCAAATATTCAAATGTGTACACTTGTCTATAACACATTTTATAAAAATGTATGACCTTTACCTGTATTAGGGGGAAAAAGCAAATTCCAACAAAATCCGAAATTTAATCATAATAGGTGGGTACTAAAATAGAGACTCCCAATATTATAAATATTATATTCCGCCTAGATATTAATTTTTATAAATAGTAAACACGTTGGATTCAAATGTCCACTAGAACTTTTACATTTTTTAATTTAGATTACGATCGTGTACTCATATCTTTTTCGCTGTCACGAATGCATACGTTTTACCCACTAAAATTGTAATAATAAGTAATACGGTGAATTATAATATTTGAGCTGTATTTTTTGCATGTCAATGTAATATAAATATTATATTATATTCGTATATTTTATGATGACATAGGTATTTCAGATTAGTACAAATAAAATATGTAACATTTTGCTTATTTCGCTTTAAATTTTTACCGCAGCGTACTTATTATTTATCACATCTACTTGCATCCAGTATCACATTGTCGTGCCCATTACTCATAAATATTAATACTTATGTAATTTTTTATTATTTTCGGTCCGATAATAATTCTCGATGAAAAGCTGAAAACTATACAGCGGGTTGAGGATTTACTGGTGCAATGTTTTCAGTGGAATCGTTTACGCCATTATATATGATACGCAGACGCCAGACGTGCAAAAATATTATTAAATCTTTTTATAGGTGTATAAACTATAATAATATTATGTTTTTATATACTTCAAAATTGATTATATCACAATATTATTAATGTTAAACTTTACAAATTATTATGTATGTGGTATGTTGGAACCGGATAAAGAATTTGCCGTTGTTTATTTCCATAAATACTATCGCCTAAGAAAACAAAATATGATTATTTGATATATGATATTTGAAATATAGGTACCGTAACAATAAAGGAATGAAGTAAACAACTTATTAAGTAAGTCGTGAACATTTCTAATGGTATTTTCGTACGATTTTTAAGACGATATGTTTCATATATAATAATTTATAATAGATATCAATATAATATATACGAGTAATTATAATATATTTTATAATTTGAATTAGCACTATTGGACGTCCCTTTCAATCCAACTGGCTAAGCTTTGTGAATATATATTATATACTAATAATTATACATTACAATTTACAGGTTTTATACATTGAATTGTTGCATAAATAAAAAACAAAATTATAATATTGTTCTTATAATGTCATCCATAATATGCGTAGTGTATGCTGCACTGATTACCACGCGCAATCGTACTCAATGGAATAATATAACTCTACAGATATTTACATATTTCATTATGGTTTTTCTATTGTGTTTTGATTTTTGTAGGGTAAGTTTTCTTATAAAATACCGCGAACATGTATAAAAATACAATTAGGTCTACGACAACATACGCCATAAACAATTTGGGAAACTCGCAATCGAATATAAACAGCCCGAATACGTAGAATATGATCAACACAAATTGAAACTGAAAAAAAAAGTGTTGCATATATTATCATAATGTATGTAAACCAAACACCCGTTTCTGGGATAAGTATATTGTATAAATATACGAGAACTTATTACCATTTGAAGTCGGGTTAAGTATTTTTTCCAACGAAGATATTTTTTGACTTGAGGTCCGAGTGCTGCCAAAAAATAATAACTGTACATAATTGTGTGCACTGTTGTATTGATGATTCCACCAATTGCTATCTGTTCACCTTTATACAATGATATTAACACTCGATATAATATTAACAGTTATTAATTACACATCAAATAGTTTTATATATTTTTGATTACATTTTCTTAAAAATTGTAAATGTTCACATATAAAATTACACATGCAAAGTATATTATAAGCGTTATTAATTAACTCTTATCGCCATGTTTTGAAAATATTTCATTTCATTCACAATCAACTTTGATAATAACATGATATGACAATAATACTGACATTCAATTGAAAATACGCTATTATATTAGGATTATTACTGTTTTGATAATTTTGCGCGTACTGATAATTGTTAATCTTTTGTTATTTCAGGTTCAATTATCAAGCAATAGACGGTTTGTGAGACGTCCAATATTTGTACTTGAATTGGAGTGATCATAACAAGATAATATTATTATGTTTCTAATCATTAAATATTTAAATGTAAAATGTATATCTTATGTATTAACACTTACTTTTAATAAATCTCAAATGGAACCAAGAAGTAAATGCCATATTTACATGGTGATAAACGTGTAGGAACGTAACTTGAGATTGTTTTTTTCTCAAGACGAAAAATATCTGTGATAAAGATAATATATTAGTGAACATAACATTTGGTAGGTAAAAAATATATTTCAAGCTTAAAAGCAATTGTTTAAAATAAGATTACGAGCAAGGAAAATAGTTCCTTGTTTCTATATCTACTACTCATGTTATATTATATATTATAATTATTACTATTATTTAATACCTGACCTTGTTTTTTTTTGTAATTTTAATTTTGAACACAATGTTTATTGAGATGTTATATTATGACTACAATGTGAAATGTTGAGAAAAACAAATTAAGAATTTGGTAACTTGTAAAATGTCCCTTAATTATTATTATATCTATTATTGTGTCGTTTCCGCCTAATGCGCGTTGATTCCGTTTTGGAAAGTCATTGAGGTCACATAGCGCGTTTATCACCGTCGATTAAACCATCATTGTCTTCCTGTTCAACCGTACAATAACTTTGAGTAGAATTCTGTGCATAATTATTGTGTCTTTGGTATTATTGTGATTGAAAAAGAGCCTGAATTTCAACGGAAGTGCACTTTTACAACAATTCATGTGTTCGATTCATATGTTTTGACAATTATCCGATTATCGACTGACGTCATACCAAGTACCTGACCTAGGATACGTGTGTATGAGCATTGCGGTTACGGTGTAAAAAGGCACATGTACATTGCACACTTGATTCAATCGTATCCAATCTCGATTTGAATTAAACATAAGTACGAGAAATAATTTTCTCATTCATATTATTTTAACACTATTAATAAGTTTTGCACGGAAAATGATTATGTTTTAAGTGTTAAAATATTTTCATCAAACGTTTAATAGTATTATAATTCTACGATACTTAGTAATATCGCTTCCCGAAAAAAAAATAAACAATACCATATTACTTATTACATACGCAGACTGTAAACACGATTTGTAAAATCGTGAATTGCAATTTTATAGCGTTAGTACATGGGTAAATACTAAAGCTGTAACCGACGTTATAACGAATTCCATTCGGGTACTGTTGCTAAAAGATATTTGAAATATTCAAATATAATATACAATGTTCCAACATAATGATATTACCCCTCAATGGATTTCATAAGAGTATAATAGTATAATACGTAATCTATGGTACAACACAAGAATTTTGTTTTCAACAACAATGCATAATCAAAACAAAATATGCCTAACACGATTCTGCAAAACTCAAAAACTGGTTTTTATACACTATTATATTTTACAAAGAATACCTGAATACACGCACACACAGTGCATGCGCTTCAAGATTTAGAATCAAGACAAGTTTTATGATGCATATACTATATTATACTTATTTTCTATGCTAATTATAATTATTATCTAGCAGTACCAACTATCTATAATATTTGATCTTATGAAACATAATTATACTATGTGTTGTAAGTAGGTATACTTACAGTGTCTGAAAAATCTGCTATCTTCGATATGAAATAGTACCACATAGCTTTATAC
The DNA here is from genome assembly GCA_025469195.1 of Chaitophorus viminalis. Taxonomy (NCBI): domain Eukaryota; kingdom Metazoa; phylum Arthropoda; class Insecta; order Hemiptera; family Aphididae; genus Chaitophorus; species Chaitophorus viminalis. The sequence continues at coordinate 35,331 of JAIPRK010000740.1, read as the reverse complement.
AGCTGCAACATAGGTTTTAAAGTGTTATTACTTATTTATATTTAACTATTTGTTTTTAACAGTTTGTCGTGAACCAATAATTTACCATTTTAAACTAATAATGTTACTTAAGTATGTATAAACTTTATTTTAAAAGCAATATTAATGTTAATAAAAATTAATAAACTAAAGATATTTCGGCTAGCGTTATTATATCTAAAATGTTTAAAATATTTTTTACAACAAAATCTCAAAAATATCATAAGAAGTCAATAGAATATATATAAGAAAAAATAAATTACAATTACTTATAAGATATTTTATTCAGTTCCTTTATTGTACAGTTCAACCAGTTTAACCGTTCACTCGTTATCTATAAGTGATATAATCTTCTTCGATAAGGATTAAAAATAACGTTGCAAAAGTTTTGAATTAACACAAACGAGTAACAACGTCGTTTTAAATAACTTAAATCGTAGTATGTACATTTTTTTTGTTAATTTAAATGTATAGTTAACCAGTTGTTTGTTGTTCATAAGAAACTATTGAGTTTGTAAAGTATGCAGAGTTGAAAATATGAGCTTTTTAAAATAGAGATGGACGATGTTCGCTTAAATTAGCATCAAAATGAAACTAAGTGAAAAGAACAACAATTTTCGAAAGGGGTCTATATTAGGGAATAACAATTGACGTAACAATATGTATAAGGCTACAGACAAGTGTATCACGTATTCCAGAACTTATGTACAGTGATGTATGCGACCAAACGACGGTCTGAAACTTGTGGTAAACAAAATTATATACACTTTGGGAACTTTCTGGATATCAGTTTCACTTTGTTAGTGTATTTATTTACAAATTATATGCACTCGAAAGTAGAGTATTTATTTATTAATTTTGTTATACATATTGATGAGTAGGTGTGCTTTGTTTTAACTTCTGAGTATGCATTTCACATGTACCTAATTATAGTTCTTAGTATAGGCGTGTTTACGGTGGTGGCCGGGTGGGCTCCCTCCCGGCGGATTGTGCCCAACAAAAAATCATGCCAGGAGAAAAAAAAATCACGAGATCAGTACATTTTATTATTTATAAAAATTATTTGTTTTTTAAAAACAATAAAAAATTCGTCGTAATTTATGTTTTTAAAAAAAATCTATAGATATATAAAACGTTTATAATTAAAAAAAGGTATTTCTGATTTAAAAATGTCATGTGCCTCCCCGGCCACCAAGGTCTGGACACGCCTATGGTTCTTAGTACCTAATTAGAAACAATAAAGTAAAATATAAAAAAAAATAGTAAAATAATAATAACAATACACTTTAAGTCGAAAACTTAATAGTTTCTTGGTACAACACGTCATATTATATGCATAATGTATAACTTATTATATTGTGTAAAATAGATTAACAAAAATGTGTGCACTGTAATTACATGTTTTTTTTTTTTTTCAATCGGATGATTAAATTGAATCCTTGAAATTCATTATGAGAAGATTAAACAATTTTATAAATCAGTTTTCATTCCTTTATTTTATTTTTTTTGTTTAAAACGTTTACATAATAATATTGAAAACATGAGTGATACATGGCTATACTCAGAAACGGATTTCTGAGTGAGTGGAATTTCTTGAGTTAGCGAGATTATAGTTAGTGTTTTAAAAATAAATTATCCGCTGGTAGGATATTTTGAATGTCAAGGTAGTCTTGAAAAAGTTGAGATCGACTATCATGATTCACCAGTGTACTTGATGAGATAATATAACACATAATAAGTGAGTATATTAATTTATTGTTACGAGTAATGCAATTTAGCGAACATTTTTGCCACCTGGTAGTTAAAATAAACAACTTTAGCGTGCCATAACTGTTGATTATTGTGTATTAGAATATTATGGAATCACGTTGAATTTAATATTATTTACAGGACGTTATTCCAAAACGAGAAGTAAAAATAAAATAATTAATAATAACAATTTTAACAATATATTTGATTTCATTATTTTTGAAAATATTTCAATTACCTATTTATGCGTATTGAAATACTTTTGAAAAGGTAATAATCAGTTTCCGATTTGTTCACACAAGTGCATCATTATATACATTATACATGCATATAATGCACCTCTTATGTTGCTTTCATAATTTCCATAATAATTGCACCGTTTTAGGATTGCTAATTAATGATTTTTGATCATGATACTTTTGGTAAAATATTATAATATCTACATAATGTAGTTATTATATAATATTATACTAAAAGCATCGCATGAGTACAAGATTATCATATTTATAGTTTTCAATGGAGAAACGGATTCTTTTTCAAAACATAATATAATCATTATCACACCATTACACCATATACATATATAGCCGACTTCACAGTGATATAATCGAAGTATGTCAGATATTGTCAGATAATCAATGTGCTAACGTCGATGGCTAACCCCCACATATAATATACAATATATTGTGTTGTTATTTTTATTGGATGAGCAGAAAATGTAATTTAAAAGGTTTATATCTGACGTACTTGTATAAATAGTTATCTCTATTACCTACAGCTATTCTTACAAGATCGAGCTGTTCCGTGAGGTTTTATTACATATAATTTATATGAATGGTATGTTTAGAATATTAGTACCTATATATCTAATAATATTTTGAACAGTTTTTACAGAGAACGATTGATAGGTAGTCGGTGAAGTGTCGACAGTCTTTTTTGTTTTAATTTATTTTGCGTTTCAATCGAACGTTCGGTGTCGATGATGCAAGTATAAGGAATGCGAAGTTGTTTCGCGTATACCTATACCTATACACGGTATTTTTACGCTTATCTAACACACCAACAACAATGTTGCAAATAAATAAATATAAGAGGCGTCATACCTACTCGCGTGCAATACACGGGACTGGAAAGACAAAAACCAAATAATAAAATACATTAAATCGCATGTTCGTTCAATTCTTTTGGGTTTCTATGCTGTAACTATTTATATTTTAATGGTCGGATCCTCGGACAATTAGATAAGGTAAAATCATTTTACGATACTTAATACTTATATGCTATAATTATGTTGTATACGGTCATTCTCTTACAATAATATGAATTATTCCCGTGTTAACGAGAATCCTCCGTTCAAGACCGAAACCACTCGACAAAACTACAACTATTAGGTATATTGTTTAAGTCTTGTCATTAAAATTAAAAATCGAACGAGTGTAATAACAGTTCTGATACTTTAGTCGATAGATTTATATGGATCTCGTATTTCTGCGTCTCGAAAATACAGCGATTTAAAATATTATCATATAGATATATTTTTAAAAATCATTAATTCAACGCGAAGGCGTGTGATCGATTGTTGGTATAATAGTAACACCTGAATCTTTATTTTAGATTATTATTTATAAAAAAATTGGATAGATACATCATATCATTTTGTAAATATGTTGGTTTTAAAGTATAAAAAGATTTGAATTTTATTTTATTTCATGATAAGTATTAAAGTGAAAGATGTTTTTCAAAATTGGCTATAGTGAAATCAAAAACTTCGTAATAGGTACCATGACACAAAATAGGCATAAAGCTATATTACTCATGTTTGTTGAGTAAGAATTATTATCAAAAATCAATTATGATGATACAATTGACGAATTCAAAAATATTGTCCCTCACAACAAACGTTTGATATTATAATATTTTCAATTTGTAATTTTATGTATGAATTAAATTTAAATATTTTATAAGTACTGTTATAATATAAGAAAAGTATGTTGTATATTTAATGATCATTATAAATCATAATACTATTTTATACAGTGAAAAAAACATTTATTGTTAAATACGTTGTACGTTAAAATTTCTGATTAAATGTATAATAAATAAATAAAAAAATAACATTTTTGAAGACTTTTGGTATATTTCAACAACACTTGACAAAAATTGGGTCATACCTATGATCTAAAATTTGCAATGTCTTTTTAAGAAATCAACGCATGTTTACAATATTATGTTATTGATTAATTTATAAACGCTCTTACACAAATTATCTTATGCATAAAATACCAGTAACTAATCTGTACTCATTAAAAACTATTAATATACCACATACACACGCGTTGATTGGTATTAACCATAAGCAACTAACAATTTCTCTATTATAGTTAACTTTTTTTTGAAACTATATTTTTCCGTAATCATAATTAAAATTTGTAAAATGCATGACATATAACTTTTTACTATTTTTTGTCGTTAATTTTTTTTAATTTTACTTTTACTTGGTAAAGTAAATCACCCTGTATACTCTTATAGTAAACGAACATGACACTATAGTGATTTAACGATTGATCCGTCTGGTTGCAGTTATTTGATCCATTTATTGTATGACACATTTTTGTATCAGATAACTGCAGAAGTTGATCAAGATTTTTTCCACTCTCGCGACCTTGGCGTCATCGTATGGTACAAATGGTTGCTATAGAACCTACGCGATTAGATTACTTTCATAATATCACTTACTAGACATTTCGTTTTATTCGGTTTTGTTTTGACGGTCAATGGTTGGACGCGCTACACACCTTACACCTACGCTATTCAAATTTTTTGATGACTATGCCCGTTCTACGATAGGCGCTTTGTTCAGCTTTCCATCGGTCATAAGAAACCGGAATTAATTAATAATTATACCCATGTAATTTTTATTCAAAGTATTTACTTTATATTTATATTTGTCTATAATCACGCAACTACACTACATAAAAATGACTCGATATATACAAGTAAATACATAACGTTGAATCTGAATATCCAATGATAATTAATAGACGATATTTAAATTGTTTTCTTTGTATTTATTTTTATTATTTTATTTTTTTTTCGACCGACAAAATGAATGATAACATTTAAAAAAAATCTCACCTCGTAATAACTTATTGTCAACAAAATCTTCACGCAACTCATTGTCTAATGTGCATTAAATAAACGTAAACAATAGTAATGATAGTAATGTGTAGGTTATAATATTTTATAATAATAAAGAAAAATAATATATATATATTGTTTTAGTTTTGAACATGGTACATTTATAGAATATATAATTGTTCATCTTCGGAATTGAAGTTAGTTACGAAAAAAAAAAAAAGACTAGCCATCTAAAATTAATGGTAATTAACTATAATTAAGGTTTTTGTACCGGCAAAATACTACCGATACATTTCTGATTGTTTAAAACAGACATAGGCACCAGCAATTCCCGAAAGTCTCGTAACTTTTTTTCGTAGCAAACCAAATATTTCTTTTTGAACTTAAAATTTTAATTTAACTATTATTATAATTTTATATATCTATGCACAACACAATTAATATAAAATAGGTATTCATTTTTGTTTTTTACCCGTTGCTATTATATTTTTACGATTATAATTAGGGAACGGATTTTAATCAAAATAAATATTTCTATGTAATTTTAACTTAGGGAAATCTTCAAAATAATATGAGTACGTTTCATTTAATTTCAAATAAAATGACACTAATTTTATTTTAAATTTTAAAATATTTTAGAATATTTCAGAAATATTCTGTATTACCTATTGTAGAGTTTACGTTTTATTTCAATATTTTACAAAGTACGACCCGATACAATTATAATTTACATTAATTATTATTATTTATTATATTTATAATTTATAGGTATGTACCTACACTTCTCTGGCATTAAACAATAACGATTCAATACCTTATCTAGATAGTAAGTAGTATAAGTATAAATAAAAAATACCTATTCATTAATATTATATACGCGTTTCTGAACAGCTGAACCGTCAATACCATTTTTTTTTTTTAATGTTATGAAGAATTAGACAAATGCAACCACAAAATAATATGTCAATTATTTAATAATGCAACAAGTGTTTTGTGACCAAATTATGGTATAATCATTGATTGAATATACATAATATATTAGAATACATATATTTAATCTACGTTATAATAGAAAATAATGTACTTTTACTTTTACGCCGCACCGCACCTATTTTTTTCGACTTTAAACATTATAATGAGTAAGGTGGGAAAAAGTATTGGACACATTTTATCCGAGAATGGTACATTTAATTTTTATGCGACACGGTTTTAATCGTGTAGCAGAAACAATTAAATTTCCTGAGGTCGATTCATTAATTTTCAATAAACTTTCAAGTATTTTTGTTTATACATCTGTTGTAATGTTGCATGTCAATATTACATGATGCATAAGAGTATAATACTCATTTAAGTTTCGAAATAACTGTCTTAAATAATTAGAAAACCAATTTTTATTATATGTTACTAATGTATATCCAAATATTATTAGTAAGTCAACCTCATTAAATATTTATCATAATAAATTAGTATATTACTCTGCAATCAATATACATCGGAGACTTTCACATTAGGTACCAAATAAATGACACGTTACACTTATCAAATACTCCATACTTACTCATTTATCATTCAAAAGATTTTTTTTCATAAAAATAGTTACATGATGATTATATTATAACTAAATAAGCTATAATGTAACGTCATAATATACGCAATTTACCTGATTTATTAAATATCGACCGTAAGGTCCTGGATCCGAGTAACACGAATGATTCCAGACATAGCTGAATGTTCCGGGCAAAAAAAGAAACTAAACATAATATGAAATTTAATGTATTATAAATAATAAGTCAATCAATTAATTCTCTTGTAATTCAGAACTAAAATAAACTGTCTTTGAAACAACGCGAGAGAGCAAACAAATCGATCAAGCATAACAGCCTGTAGAGCATAAGTTCAATTTTACAATATCATTATGGTTAATACTTGCAGCTATAGTATTATAGGTAATGAAAATATGAATTATAATTATTAAATTAATATAGAACTTAGTTGAGAATTAAAAAAAAAAAACTTTTCAAATCTGAATATTCGAACCTACTTATGATTTCAATTTTGCCGAGAGAATAAAATTGAAATGTACGAAATGATGGGTATATCAGCTTGAGATACAAAATGTTTAAACAATTAATACGATTTAAATATAAAATTGTTTGAATACCGGTAAAATATAATACTAATTTATCAATTCCAAAAAAAATCCATACTTACCCAACATACGAGCCATGCGTTGTATAATGTTTGAGTAGCATTGTAAACGAGCATAATGAATTTAATGTTCATTGGCTTACGGTTCGCCATAAACATTGGGCCAATTTTCAGTGTAAATACCAAATATATTGCAAGTATTGTTAAAATATACCATGGTGTCTTCATTAACGGCCACGAATCAATTTCATCATCTATATAATATACATTGTCATATCTATTTAATTATAATGAGTACGCCATTTTTGTTTTAAATTTAAGATTTATTTATTCAAAAATGTAAACTTTTTGTACGACACTTAATTTAGGAAGTGCAAATGCGAATATTATAAAATAATATAATTACCATATTTTATTTCTTCCGCTATTGTGTCCAAAATATATGATTGCCATTCATTAACAAAACTAATTAAATAGCTTTGAATGTCAGTCACATTTGACATGTTTGTTAACATCAAAACGTATAACTGGAAAAAAATAAATGATTAAATCTTATCTATATGTATATACATAAAAGGAAAATTAATATTGAGGCGTTTATGCATAATAAACCTTAACTTTTCCATAACTGACAAGAAAATATATAGGCATCATGAAAATTCTGATTCTCACCACTTTTTAAATTTATATAGTATACATTTTAAAATATTTAAGCTATTTAGTTTAATTGAAATACTATCACTTGCCATAATTGTAAAAATGTATATAATATAATATAATAATAAATGCACATTTCACATATATTGATTGCTCGATAACAAAGTTGTTATCTATTTAACTTATTGTTTTTTCCCTATACCCGTTCATTATAGTATACAATAGTATGTACTTATTGATATTATGTTTTTAAGCAACAGTTAAAATAAAGTGAGTTTTTTGACACTTACCGTTACTTTTTAGAGTATATATTCTTATACCTGTTACATGTAATATTATATACGTTTGTGAAACAAACAACACGTACCTACAACACTGTACGCATATTTTATTTTATATTATATAGTTTATACGGGCAGAAGTCTTTTAAAATGCATGTTAGCATTTGTCGTCCATCGATGCCGGGTCACGAGTTACAATAATTGTTGTCTTAAGTCGTGTCTATATATACGTTGAAAAAGATATGACACCGATATGACGTGTGAAGATGACCGAAGTGAAGACAAAGACAAAGTATTAACGATAGCGAAGACGGACTTTATATCGTGTAATCGATTTGCTCTTTTCACCTGGTGTTTATCAAACACTGTGATGGTTAGTAGTGAAAGTGAGTCGGAAAAGCTCAAGTGTATATTTGTATACTTGGCTAACGTTTACCGCCACCGGTGACGATGCTCCTCAAAGCCACGTGTGGGGGAGACTTCACATCTACAATTGTTAGGGCCGGATTTAAGGTTGTGGGGACCCCAGGGCCCACGCAAGATTGAAATATAAGAATTTTTTAGTTGATCTACATGCTTTCAAACTTTAAAATTATATTACTGATGGGTTATTCCCTCATCATGCTATTAATTTCTTATCACATCAATTTTGCTTATTGAACATAATCAATACAGATTTATAAAATGTTAATGCAATTAATAAGTAAATACAAATAACTCTTTTTATTTTTTTTAAATTAGTACATCAAAACCATTAAATAAGTTGTAATTAAAATATATTTGATGCTAATGAAAACTAAAATAAACCCTTCAAATTATTTTCAGTAAAAAATTTGATAGATTAAATAATATTTAGTACATTAGTTTAAGGTATAACGTTATTTTATAATACACAAATATAAAAAACGGGTGGGCCTCGCTTTGCTGTACAATTGGGGGTGGAGTGTACCTCGTTTATAGGATAGGTCATTATTACAATGGATTTGTTAAATTTGAATGCAATGATAGATATCATTGTATATGAATAACGATTCTGAACGAAGTTAATATGTTTGTCTAAAATGTTTATATAATAATATAGTATTTTATATTTAAATTGAATTATAATGCAATTTCGTAAAAATTTAAATTTAAAACAGTCATAAAATGTTTTCCTTTTGGTCCGGTAGAAATTTTTTTTATATATTTTTAAAGATTAGCTTATGGACAAACTTGTGTCAAAATTTTGAACCTTAAGTATAAACAGAAAATATTTTATGCATTTTTATCTACAAAATAACTTGTAAATTATCGTGATTTTGACACATTTTATACAAATTTGAGCTTTATGAGCTTATAAAAAAAATTTGAGTGAAATGATCACCGTTATTTTCTATTGAAGATAAGTTAAGCTTGTTATAAACATTGTATTAAATTTTCGAGAGTTTTTAGCCAGCCAATTAAATTTTATAGGTGTTTAAAAAAAAAAAATTTACAAAAATCGAAAATTTAAATTGTCTATAAATAAGTCAAAATATGTCAAAATACTTTAAAAACTTAACCACGTATAGAAAACACCAATATAAAGATTTGGTGAAAATTTCAAGTTGTTGCGGTTTTTCGTTTTTGAGTTAGAGCATTTTAAAAAAATGTAGTTTGTAAAAACGTGATTTTGCGTAAAATTTCCCGTTTTTTCGTAATTTTTTTATCGTTTTTTTTTTTCGATTTTTTAAAAAAGTATTGAAAAAGTTGGATTTTGGACTTGCTCAAGTACCATCTAAATTCACTTTTCTATCAGAAAAGTTGCTGTTTAAGAAAATCGAAGCATTTTTACTACCAAAAATCGTGTCTTTAGACACAAAAAAAAAAAAAAAGCACATCATTGTAAAACCATTAGATTCTATCACTCCATTCAGAATCTAAAATAAAATATTAAAGAAATATAATGTACGAGTTATTTTTAATAAACATACTTTTCTTGACTTCTTAATAGAAAATTGTTTGATGATATCTTCAAAGTCCAAGGACCTAAGTACATCACTTTCGATACTTTAAATGGTTAAGTTGGATAGACGAACTTGTGTCATTGTAGTTCTTAATCTATTTTTTATAAGTTTCATTTTTGAAAATGAGCGTTTTTCACTAGTCTACTACTGTTTGTCACCATTAACACCAAGTAAATACGCAGAGCAGTGTCTACATTTGGAAAGGTAACTTTTAAATTGTCTTCGCATAGTATCAGAATACAGTTGAGTACAAACAAAGTATAGTTGCGTAATTCTATTTATAATTAAGTAGAAATGGAAAAAAATTACCTCCCAATCTAGTGATTCGTTTTATCAAATACTAATAGCACCACTTGTCAAACTTAAAAAAAAAAATAGTAAGTATATTGTTTTGCAAATTACTAGAAAAAAAAAAAGGTAATCATTTTGTGGGGGCCTCTTATTAATTTAATCTTGTGGAGGCCCCGGGGCTTGGGCCCCGTGCCCCCCTCCCCTAAATCCGGCCCTGACAATTGTTGATCACTGCCTTGGACTGGCGGACTGTCGGTAAACCTGACACAAGAAGTCAAAGGTGTATCATTGTTGGCCCGCTGTACAACCCGTGTGGGACAATAAACAATCACCATGGCAAGTGTACACAAGTGCTGGGGTGAGCACTGGTAAATAATAAGTACACACCGGTCGTGTAGGACCAAATACAATTAATGTCAGCCATATATCGCCAGCGGTCTATGTTGGCCAAGTACGTCGGTCGTGTGGGACCGGATTCAGTGCCATGAATGTAAGTGGACTATGAAACCTCAGCGGAATAATCACATTGATACGAGACAGGGTGGTCAAATGTTCCTTTTAAATGTAGGCTAAAAGCCACCAACGCAACGTATAAACACGTATGGAAGCAAAATAAAAACTATTTGAGCCTCCCCGCGTCGCGGGTCCAAAAAAGATTAATTGTTCTAAGAGTATAAAAAAATATTATTATGTAATTGTCAAGGGTTCCTGTTGGATGGGAGATACGAAAGGGGACATGCCCACCCTGGAAAATATTATAGTACGTAAAAATGCAATAGTAATTATTACAAATACTTGATTTAATCAATCAAACAACAAGACTCCTTCTAAACTGTGTTGGTTATTTCTCAGTGAAGTAATTAAATTGTAAAAAAAATTAATATTTTTAAATATTTTAAGATATTCAATATAATTTTAGTACTTAAAATTTAAAAACTAATGGTTCAATTCGGTAATATTACTTACAGTTAAAATCAAAAAAGTACATTGATGATATTGTGCAGAGTCAAAATATAGCTAAGCTTAACAATGAGTGAGAAACTGATGAACTATGCATGATCAGTCTTCATACGAAAGAAGTTAACGACGAAGTAAAACAAAATCCATTTATTGACAATGTTATAAAAAATGTTGGTCTTAAAAATAGAAACTTGCAATTTTTATTTTCACATTTAAAAGGGATTTCTTATTATAATAATAATATTTATTTTATTATTTCATTACAGTGTTTATAATGTAATGTATTGGTGTAAGCAATTAACAGTATTTTTAAAGTTAATGCTTACATGCAAGAAGTTACATAACATACTTTCTTCATCGTTCCTTTTCAAGGAATACCATTATATCAAAACCTATTATCTATAAATAGGTTTTGAAATTACTAATTAATTTGGTATAATTTTGCCTCTCCATGAAAACTACGCTATGGGCGCACAGAGTAATTATTTATAAATAAATAATCATTGAATAATTAACTTCGGGACAGTGTTGTAGAAAATCCACCTTGGGCATGGTCAGCTCTTCGAAAACTATAAAAACCGGTAATGCCCCTCCCCTTATTTTCACCAGAAACATATTATGCGTGATGACAGATCTAAGTAACATAATATTGAATATTTAAAATTTGTATAATATGAAAACTAATGACTACTATTCATAGTTTTTATTATATATTATCAAATTAATATTATGTGGTATTCACTTTATTGTCTTGTCACTATTGGCTAGTAGAATTTTACACAATACAATTAAATCCATTATTTGGATTGGAGAAAATAGTCCGATATCAAACACAGTACCTAGTTAAAAACTTATTAGACTGAAAAAACAGAAATATTAAACAAAATTAATGTATAGACGAGGTCTAACTGACTAACATTAATTTTACTACTGATTTTCACTAAATTAGTTTGTACGATTTAACATTTTCAATTTAAAACACCTATGTTTAAGTATCTTTGAGTACGCAAAATACTTTTCTAAACAGACCTACGTAAAAAAATTACATATTAAAACAGTTAAAATGATAGTAACTAATTATGCATATTTGTGCATAAGCACTGATGAAAATCTTTTAGTAAAATAATTGAAATTTTTGGTCAAATAAACATCTATACCTATATACTAATAAAAGTAAAATTAATATATAATAAATTATACATTTTTTTTAAGAACGATTAAAATATTTTTGTTTTATAATTGACATTTAATTTAAAGTCAAATGGCTAAGATGAATCTATATCCCTACGTGATGTTATTAAAAACAAAACGTTTCTATAACTACGCGTAAGCTGAAAAAATCTATCTATTCCTTTATTATTGTATATATTATTTAATATTAAATTTTTTTTGTTTGTGTGCCGTTTCGACATTTACGTTTCTGAATCTGCTTATACTATCCATATTCTATATATCAAACGTTGAACCAATTAAAATCTATTCACAATGAACATGAGTTTAGACGATATAATCAAGAAAAGAAGGTCGTTGTCCCGCGGAGGACGTCGTGGCGGTGGAAGACAAGGCGGCTCCAGAGGCTTCGGTGGTGGTGAACGCGGTGAACCATCATATTTCCGATCTAATGGAGCTGCCAGCAGCGGTGGTGGTGGAGGTGGTCCTATGCGCAGGAGCGAACGTTTGGCTAGGCGCTCTAATAGATTCTCGCCTTATTATAATATTCATAAAATTGTAATATCAAACTTGGCCTCTGGCGTTACGTCTACAGATATAAAGGATTTATTTGACGAGTTTGGTCCATTAAAAACTGCAACAGTTCATTATGATACGTCTGGCAGATCTTTGGGAACTGCTGAAGTTGTGTTTGGCAGTAAAAATGCTGGATTAAAAGCAGTACGCCAATATAAAAATGTGCCTCTGGATGGACGCCGTATGAAAATTGAACTTGTAACTGACCTGTCAACTGTTGCCAACCTTGGTAATCGACTCGGTAGACCAGCATCATTACCAATACGAGGTAATCGTGGGGGAGCAAGAGGTAACCGAGGTGATCGTAGAACTACTTGTGGTCACTCCTGAGGACGAGGTGGTCATGGTGTTGGTGGCAGAGGTGGCAGAAGCAATGGAAAAGAGCTGCCAAATAAAGTTGAATTAGATGAACAACTTAATAGCAAGAATAATTAATTTCATGTGTATGTTTTTCGCGTTCTCTTACATGTATTTTTAAGTAAACTAGTGATTTACAATTCAAACCGTGTTACTAATTTATTTATCTGATGACTTAATTATTTCTCGAGTTGATAGTCTTTTTTATCCTTTAATTGAACACTTTTATAATTTAACTATTTTCCAATTTGTATATATTATCCCTTAAGTTTTGAATGAGAATGGAACGTTTGTTCAAGTGTAGTCTATAGTAATTATCTCGGATTTAACCAAGACGTATGGCAGTTGTGTTGCAGTTGAGATATAGGGATTTCGTTCTAAGTTAGTGCTTTATTGGTTGCAGATTTTTTTCTTAGTTTTGAAGACTTAAAGTAATATTATTTATCGGTTTGAATCGTGAAGAAATATACATATATTTAATACTCAGAAAAGTACATTGAAAATATTACATTATTCATAAGGTAAATAATTAAGTGATTGTAAGAAAAATAACAATATTGAAATTGCATGAAACAAATAACTTATTATTCTCATTATATTTCATACAAAAAAAAAAAAAACAAAAGCACACTACTCAATATTTTTCCTAATGATAAAAATCTAAGAATCATGAATATAACTTTGGGAATGGATAGTAATAAATTATAAATCATTAATAATAAGTTCTTAGGGAACCACGAAAACATACTTACGTATTACGAAAATTGGTAAGAACAAAAAAAAAGTTATATTCAGCCCATAAACAAATTCGTGCTAAAGTCTTAAACATTTTTTGATAGTGGCGAGAATAAAAAAATTCAATACGTGCTTACACGGTTCGTGTTGACTTTCGTAAATATTTTTTTAAATCGTATTCAACAGTAGTAGATACTTGGAACAAGGTGGACATTCTATTTTAAGTAGAAGCCTGTGGATAGATTATACATAGAACACGACATCGAGTTTTCGCTATACATCCCACATATCCAAATATCACTAGTTTTACAGTAGATAATGAATGGAAAGTATTGCATTTAGGTAATCTACTGCGGCCAGCCGAGAAGAAGAATATGATGATCGGCGTATAATGGACTACATTTATGACATTGCATTCATAACGATAAGCTTTGAAGGTTTTCTGGTGCGCAATAAAGCAATACCGAAAGCAAGTTGTACTTAAAAAAAAAAAGTAATAATAATAATTTTATAACGTGTACGTAAAGCCTCAAACGGCTTGAACTTAAGGTATTGTTAATCGTATTGGAGTCAACGTGTTTTAGTTGTCATAATAATTCATTATTGGGATAATTAAAGAATAATATTTTAACTAATAATATATTATGCAAGACTAAGAAAGAAAAGAAAAACGAATGGGCCTCGCTTTGCTGTACAGTTGAGGGTGGAATGCACCTCGCTTAAAGGATAGGTCATTATTACAATGGTAATTAAATTTGAATGCAATGATAGATACCATTGTATACAAATAACGATTCTGAATGGAGATAATATGTTTGCCTAAAATGTGTATATAAAAATAATATAATATTTTATATTCAAATTGAATTATAATGCAATTTCGAAAAATTTAAATTTCAAACAGTCATAAAATTTTAGATTCTGAACGGAGTGATGGAATCTATTGGTTTTACAATGATGTATATTTTTTTAGATTCTGAATGGAGTGATGGAATCTAATGGTTTTACAATGATGTGTGTTTTTTTTTTTTTTTTGTGTCTGAGGACACGATTTTTGGTAGTAAAAATACTTCAATTTTCTTAAACAGCAACTTTTCTAATAGGAAAGTGAATGTAGATGGTTTTTGGGCTAGTCAAAAATCCAAATTTTTCAATAATTTTTTAAAAAATCGAAAAAAACGATAAAAAAATTACGAAAAAACGAGAAATTTTATGCAAAATCACATTTTTACAAACTACACTTTTAAAAACTACATTTTTTTAAAATGCTCTAACTCAAAAACGAAAAACCGCAACAACTTAAAATTTTCACTTAATCTTTATATTGGTGTTCTCTATACGTGGTTAAGTTTTCAAAGTGTTTTGACATATTTTGACTTATTTATAGAAAATTTAAATTTTCGATTTTTGTAAATTTTATTTTTTTAAACACCTATAAAATTTAATTGGCTGGCCGAAAACTCTTGAAAATTTAATACAAGGTTTATAATAAGCTTTCACTCAAATTTTTTTATAAGCTCATAAAGCTTAAATTTGTATAAAATGTGTCAAAATCACTATAATTTACAAGTTATTTTGTAGATAAAAATTCATTAAATGTTTTCTGTTTATACTTAAGGTTCAAAATTTTGACACTAGTTTGTCCATAAGCTAATCTTCTGAAATATATAAAAAAATTTCTACCGGACCAAAAGGAAAAAAATTTATGACTGTTTGAAATTTAAATTTTTACGAAATTGCATTATAATTCAATTTAAATATAAAATACTATATTATTATATAAACATTTTAGACAAACATATTAACTTCGTTCAGAATCGTTATTCGTATACAATGATATCTATCATTGCATTCAAATTTAACAAATCCATTGTAATAATGACCTATCTTATAAATGAGGTACACTCCACCCCCAACTGTACAGCAAAGTGAGGCCAGATTTAACAGATAACTAAATTTCGAGATGCCACGAGACCACAATGTTATAGTTTATATGACATACGAGTATATATTACATAGTATTATGTGTATTGTGTACATGAATACTTCGTAACTTACGCATGGTCCTAGTTAATTAGTTTTTAAACCTATTTTGGTTGAAAAAATTAAATTTTATTATATTCCAGAATCCAGTCACATTGTAAGTTATTAAGAGGATAATGTGTTTTAGCTGTTAAAATACGTTGTATACGAAAAACGAAATTAGAAAGCCAAATTATTTTGTTTAATAAGTCATATTGTTTGTGATATGGATAGTTTGATGGAATAATTATATATTTAATATATCCCCTTAGTTTTTAGAGTCAACTTTAGTCTAAATATTGCATAGATTCAACGATTGACAATTTAATAACTGTTTATTATGAATTAAAACTTTTATGTAAGAAAAAATATTTGAAATTACTCAAAACCAGTAAGATTATCCAATGACTCACTCTTAATATTTTTATAATTTTGTGTGAAACATGGAATGTATTGCTTTTATCAAGCTGAATCTATTTTCCTACGTGATATTATTAAAAAGAAAACGTTTCTATAACTACGCATTAGCTGAAAAAATTCATCAATACGTTTACCTACATACATTATTATATAGTGATATTTTTTTGATTGTGTGCCGGTCATTTTCGTGTCAAACGTATTCGTAGTCGGGGTGTTGGTCATTTTGACATTTACGTTTCAGAATCTGCTTATATTATTCATATCCTAACGTTGAAATATATTCACAATGGACATGAGTTTAGAGGAGATAATCAAGAACAGAAGGTCGTCTTACGGCAGAGGACGTCGTGGCGGTGGAAGACAAGGCAGCTCTAGAGGCTTCGGTGGAGCATCGAATTTCCAATCAAATGAAGCTGCCGGCAGAGGTGGTGGTGGAGATGGTCCTATGTGCAGGGACAGATCATTGGCTAGGCGTTCTAATGCATTCTCTCCTTATTATAATATTCATAAAATTGTAATATCAAACTTGGACTCTGGCGTTACATCTACAGATATAACGGACTTATTCGACGAGTTTGGTCCATTGAAAACTGCAACAGTTCATTATGATACGTCTGGCAGATCTTTGGGAACTGCTGAAGTTGTGTTTGGCAGTAAAAATGCTGCATTAAAAGCATTACGCCGATATAACAATTTACCCCTGGATGGACGCCGTATGAAAATTGAACTTGCAACTGACTTGTTAACTGTTGCCAACCTTGCTAATCGTCTCAATAGACCAGCATCGTTGTTAGTACAAGGTATTGGTGTGGGAGCAAGAGGTTACCGAGGTGATCGTGGAATTACTCGTGGTCACTCCAGTGGACAAGTTGGTGATGGTGGTGGCAGAGGTGGCAGAAGCAACGGAAAAGAGCTGCCAAGTAAAGATGAATTAGATGCACAACTTGATAATTTTATGAAAAGCAAGAATAATTAATTTCCTATGTATGTTTTTCGGGTTTTCTTACATGTATTTTTAAGTAAATTAGTGATTTACAATTCAAACTGTGTTACTAATTTATTTATCTGATGACTTAGTTATTTCTCGAATTATTTTGTCTTTTAATTTATACACTTTTATAGTTTAACTATTTTCCAATTCGTACATTTTATCTCTTAAGTTTTGAATGAGAAATACCTTTTCTATTGTTATAAATTAGGTAATATACCTACGGTTTTAAAAAACCGTAGATATATTACTTAAAAGAAAGAAAAAAATAAGTATGTAATTAATATTAATTTATAATTATTATATTATATTGAATAGTAATGTGAATTTATTAAATGTGAATATTGAATACAATGATTTTCTATAAGCGTTTGAAAAGTAAATATTAACATGATATTTCAATTTAAATATTATAACATAATATATCATAATATAATATAGCTATTCTAGACTAACATATCACCTCCGTTCAGAATCGTTATTCGTTTATAATGATACCTATCATTGCATTCAAATTTAACAAATCCATTATAATGACATGGCAATATTGGGACATTAGAAATTATACTACTCGTTTAGAAGGTGCCTTCATATATATATAATATTATTGGTAAAGAGTGATGAGACATATTATAATTATTATTATTACTTATCAATAGGCCCGGATTTAAATGCACTTAGACCATACAAGTATGCTCTAAAAATAGCCAAAAATGCCCTTAAATAATGCATTTTAACAGAAAAATTACCTTGGAAATGAATATACAACTTTAAAATGCCATATTTTTTTTTATTCAAACACAAACTGACTGATTATTATTTGAACGTGTGTTATTTGATCGAATGCGGGTCACTATACAGTCAATAATAGATTAAGATAATATAAAAACTGAATGAACAAATAAAGATTGAAAATGTGTATGGAAGAACCCGATAAACTTACTTGATTATAAAAAAATTATTTATCCTTAAATAATATTTTTAATAGGCTGTTTTATTGTATATTTCACAAATATGCATTAAAAACCAATAAAATAACCCAATAATGTCAAAAATGAAAAAACTTCGAAATATGCAAAACAATTCAAAATACTATTTGGAGCTTTAAAACCCTCGTTACATGAAATGAATTATGTACTTAGAAAGCATTGTGTAAAATCAACCAAAAAAATATGCACTTTGCATTACCATCAGGGCCCTACTTATCACATATTATGGTAGGATCGTTTGAGTGATTTCATGGAGTGCAGCACTTTTATATTATTATAGGGATATATAAATAATATATTCGCTCAGCCTTCACGTCACTATAGTACATTTACATATAATATGATCTAATATGAAAATTTGATCATATTAACTTGGATTGTAGGCACTAGGTAAGTATTAAACAGATATAATGTAGATATTTTCAATTTTTTTTTCACTTTTTTTGTGTAACAATATTAATTTTTTAAATTTAATCATAATGGAAAACTTACAAGACCTCTCTTCTGTTATAATATTACATGGTCGACAGTATTTATATTACCTTTTTGGGTCTTATGAAAATATAGATGCTTATAATAATATACCCATCTTTGGATTAATTCAATATAATCTTGTGTAAAAAACTTGGTTACACTTCAATAGAAATCAGAATAATAATGATGAGTGCTTACCTATGTTTCCAAAAGTACTCGTATTTCGTTATTGTTTAATAAAATATACAAGAAAAATAAGACGTGTAAGAGAATGATAATTATGAATTAAAATATAAATTTTCCGTCTAATAGTATGAAGTAACTGATTTTGGAATATGTATTTTAACCCAAAATCTTTAAAACTATTTTTTAATTCAACTGTGGTACTACGAAAAAATAGGTTTGTGTATTTTTTTTTTTACATTTAAGGTGGTTAAATATTTGTTCAGGTCCCAAACGAACTTGTGGTGAACTATTGAAAAATTTAAATTGGACGTGAATAATATTATTATTAGAACCATAATCATTTTTTTGACTGAACGACACAGTTCATGTGTTTGTTTTGCAATATTTTATTGATAAATTTCAAGTAAAGTTGCCCTTTTGATAATACCCACAGACCACTGTAGATAGGCAAAATGTTTGAACACAATTACAATAGCACTTTATCAGCTTACAAATGCGATTATACGGACGCACGGGTTATTTAGTTCGACACGATTTCATCAATAATTTGTGATCCGTAAAATGTAATCGATTTTAAAATTATTAGATATACGTTTTTTTTTTTCTGAAGGGAATTAAAAAAATCTAGCGCAACGCCATCTAAAGATAACTCTGAAATATTAAGGTTTTATTTATGTCTCTTATAATGTGGTAAACTTATTATAACATGGCAGTTTTCGAGTGAACGTGTTTTGTAAACGGCACGGGTGTTCACGGAGATAACTATAAATCGTAGAGAAATGTTTTGGCGTCTTAAACATGTAATATTGTATAAAGGAAATAAAATAGAATTTCCAATGACATCTTATACAGATTTTATTTTATTTATTTATTTTTTTTTAACTTTTCTCCTGAACTGACGTATCAGCTGTGATTTGTAAATAAAGGAAATACGCAAAATATTACCAATTGGTTTGCAGAAATATAATTTCAAATAAATTACATATGACGTGTTGCTCTCATCAACGTTGTTATCCGTTTTTCTTTTTCAAAATATATACGACGTTGTTTAAACATTTTTTTCCTATGATTGACGATTGATTTTAGTGTTTAAACACGCATATCTAAACGATATTATTATTATTGCGCTCGTACAACAGACCGAACAAGTAGCTTGATGAAAAGTACGTATATTATTTTTATTTTTCAAAGATTTTCGCGAAAGCAATATTAAAAATCAAATTATTCACCATTTACAGACGACGAATTACGATTGAAACAATACTTGATTAGCATTATTATTGCTTTACGGTTGCGTATAATATTATAATAACGTTATAATTGATTAGATTAAACACAAAATATTTTATTTATTAAAACTTCTCGATCGAAATATTATTGATCATTACCTTTAATTAGGAGAGGATACCGCTCGTCACAATTGGATATTACATATAAATATATTTATTTTTTTTTTTTGTGTTGTTCAATATTGATTTTACTGTTCGGTTTTTCTGGACGAAATGAAACGCAAAACACGATTATACATGTTACTCACGCGGTTAACACTCGCACGATATTGATATAATATATTACAATATTATGTCAAATGTTTTACTATTTTTTATTCAACTTTTTTTTTTTTTTTGTGAACGAAAACTGCAAATTGCAGGCTAACATTATAGCTATAGTACTATGTAATGTATTATGTTGCGCTTGAAGACTAAATACTCGCGTTATCTCATTACGGCGACACTTGCGTGGTCACGACATTGTAACGATTTAATATTGTAATGTATTACTGAAAAATGTTTGGTTTGACGTTTTTTGACAACTCTTTATCCTTGACGAATATTGATTTAGATTCCGAGAGAGGCGCGAGAAATGTAATTGTGTTTTTTGTTCTTTTCTGTAATAAAACTACAACGGTATATACAGTACAACGGATTATAGTTCATCGATTAATGAAGAATTTATGACGTATTTAAAACTGATTTCGAATTGAGTGATGTCTTCAACAGCTAAGGAAAAATTAAAAAAATAATCTTGAAATTATTCAAAATGTTCATACTTATGTGAAATTATTTTAATTTTATATATCAGTTATTTTTTCTTATGTTATGGCATTTTAAGTGGTAGATTCATTCTGTTATAATATTACTTTTTATATATTATAATTATATGTACATTTTATGTACAATGACGGTTATATTAATAATATTACTCGTTAGTAAGTTGTGTAAAGGTAATTATAATTTGCAGCACTTGAACTATATAGACATAGGTACCAATTTTTAATAAAATCGTCCTTTCTGTATGGAATTATTATTTAAAAATTTTTGAATCTAATTTATTTGAAAAGTATAACCTAATTTTTTTCTCATAAAAATTAAAAACTTGATATAATTACAAAATATTTAAAAATAGAATTTTATTTCTAAGAGATTTTTGAAGATTTTACCAATAAGAGTATACGTACCATCCAATATTTACAATTTTTTTCCAATAATTGTGCTTAAACATAATTTTTGTTAGCACTGACGGTGTTTTAAGTTTAATAAATTGAGTTTGATGTTTGATAATTATTGTTCATGTTTCTTTGTTTAGAATATTATTAGTATATATAGCAAGGAAAATATTTCTTTGTAATTACTCAAATTAAATATCATTCTATACTTACGAAAAATATAGATCAACTGCACTTCAATGACATTAGAAATTATTTTGGTATCACATACAAGATACAACCATTGCTATTTTAATTTGAAATCCTCTTTGAAAAACGTATCTTATGATGGTTCTATGTTAGCGTATTACTCGAACAAATTCAATTATTATTTATTTTAAAGTAGTGTTCTCGGTGAAAAAAAACTAAGTGATTAAGTCTTTTCTTCTTCGATACATGTACGATGTGATGTAATAATTATTTTTTTAAAATGTTGCTCAAAGATAGTCATTGACTGAATTAAATAAAATAATATTAAATTAAATTAAACAAATTCAACATAATGGCAAAGATAAGAAAAAATTAAACAAAAACACTGTACACATTATTCTTGTCGAATTCGCATCCATTACAAACTTGAAACTTTTGTCTGAAAAGAAAGTTTCCGAGCTTATTACACTTTAATCAACAAAAAAAAAAAAAATAATAATATCAATCTTATATTTTGTTAGAAAAGTTCTTTACGTTATACTGCTGGATAAGAGGGTGAATTAAATTCAGACCAGAAGATTGCAATTCATCTAGGCCATATGCCCATATCCATCTTGCAATGATTTTTTTCCCAATTAAACGAAAAAAAATGCGCGTTTCCGTGATTTAATTATTTAGCTTATAGTTACTTACATTTTAAATCCTACTACTAATGGTTCTTAATTGTTTGTTAATTGTTATACATCATTTAGCGTTCAAAGCAGGTTATAGCTTTTCGATAAAATGTAGTTAAATTAATATTATGCAATGGTGTTAATTTTTAATTTTAATTTTTTATCTCATAGACGGTGACACGTCCTGTGCCGCACGTTTTGAACAAAATATGAACTACGACGTTTGTGTTTCTTATATTATCACAGAACATACCTTCACACGAATGTTTTATCGCCAAAATCGTAAAAGACCGTGCAATGGTCGACGGACGCGCGATACTGTCTCTCTTTTATCTCTAAAGGTTTTAAGACCTACCCAGACAGACTTGCATGTCATAGACCAGCTTTTTTCAACAATTTCATTTCCGAGTAACTACCAGCGATACATTTTGTTCACTCGATCCAATACTTGTTTGTCGAAAAAATAAGTCCACCTATGCGCTTTCCGCATACCACTATAGTGGTAAGAAATGGAATCCTAGACGACCAAATATAACCGGCTGATGCACCAGATACCGTAGCGTCATGTAACATTGAACAAATATTACCTACCTTAATCGATGTTATATAAGTCATATAAAGTCATATATAGAAGTCAATATAAATTGACTTCGAATGGTAAATAATTGATTCCAATATCAATTATAATTAATTCCACGTAGAGTGTAATGACAAGTATAACATAATACATAGGCTGTAGTTTCTGCACTTTATTCATTTTAACTGTACTTGGACACGTTAACCACTTCAAACCCATTTCGAATGATAACCGATAAAAATAAAATTACCATGATGTACATACACATTTTCCAGTGTTGGAAGCTGCAGGAAGTCAACACGACTTTTTTCAGTCCAGTCATATAGATTGGAGACTTTAAAAACAATTTTGAATACATTTATTGTCAAAATGACTGATTTTTTCTTGTTTGAAATAATTTTTATTCTAGTGAATTATACAAGAACCGAGGGTTTGAGGCGTCTCTGAAACGCTGACCTCAGTGTGTTCACGCTCTTTGAACATTCCTTCGACTGGCACTGATTTTACGATGTATAGTTTTTTTTTTCTTTCTGAATCAAGATGAAATATATTACGCTGTTATCGTTAAGTTTCATTTTTGTAGCTATAATGGAAATGTTAAATCACCGGTAAAAGGGGCTTGTTTTTTTTTTAATTTTAAATTTATTTTATATGCATTTTTTACTGCAACTTCAACACTTAAGTTCGAGACAAAGGTACGTTTTTATTGTATTTTTTATTTTTAAAAATATTGAATTGCTCCCATAGTTTTGCAAACTTTTTAAATCTTTATTTTTTATATTATTTCTGTTAAACCACTTAACCATGAGAGACACCCCCACAGCTGCTTTCTCTATACGTTCAATCGCAAAGTATTTATGTATTTATTGTGAAACGCGTATAGTATTGTATGATATTTGATCGTTATAATAAAAAGCTTTCGAGGTCTTAAAACTAAAAAATAAAATAAAAAGTAATAACTATAAAACATATTGTCATTTTAGATTTTAAGTAGAACCACTTTGGTTTTACTACGATTTTGTTTTTATTTTTACTCTTGGAAACACTCTTTAGGATTGTAAACATGTTGTAAAAGTATCATGTAACATATATTATATGAAATTTATCGGAACTTAGATGTAAATGGTACTTCACAAAAGTTCAAATCCCTAACTTATTATATTTTTCACGATATTATATGGTTTCAAGAAGTCGTTTTTAAATGACTTCTATATTAAATAGTATCGGAGTAATCCTTCTGGTTGAAATCGTGTTAATCAATAGTTGATGATATAGGATTGTTGAATGAAAACTGTAACATAAACAAATATACTGAAAAAAGTCGTGTTAACTTCCTGTATAGCTTCCGTCCATCTAACACTAGAATTGTGTACATAGGTCATGGTAATTTTATTTTTATTGGTTATCATTAGAAGTGGATTTGAAGTGGTGATGTATACTATAGGTGAATAATTTATACCCAAAATTCGTTTCCACGTACAATTAAAATGAATAAAGTGCAGAAACTACGGCCTACGTATAGTCTTATGCTTATCATGACAATCTACGTGGAATTAATAATGATTGGTATTGGAATCAATTATTTACCATTCGAAGTGTATATAAAATCGATTAAGGTAAGTAATATTTAAACTGTAAACGGAAACTATAATAGTTGACCTCTGTGTGAAAACATATCTGTTTTAAAAGATCAACCCATAAAATATGATGTAGATGAGTTACCACATGTTCATTGGTCATAGGCTATGAAAGGTATACCTAAAAAAGGAAAATTTTCCGAACTAAATGTATTGTTATAAAAAGTAAAAACATTAAAATATTTTGTGAAAGTATTGAACTAACTTGCTAGTTTGTCGAATTGTTATGTTATTTGGGGTTTGATCTAAATATGGAAATAATATTCCTTGAAACTTGGAAGTAGTATTGGATGATTTACTCGAAATTTATGATTATAATATTTTTCTGTTAATCCATAAAAATACACTAAAAATATAAAATGGTTTAAACTGATAGTTCAATTTGGAAGATATATACTTGTTGAATATATTAAAATATAGTATAAAGTTAAATATATATAATATATATACATTCATAATGCTCAACTAGTAAAAAAACTTTAAATAACCCTGAAAGTGTAAATTTGTTGCGTAACAATACAAAATAAATAATTTTGAATATTTTTGTTAAAATTTAAAATTAATCGAAAGTTCGCAGTATATAAAAAGTAGAAAATAAAAGTTTTCTTCTTCAACTGAAAGAAAACCTCACTCAAGAAGTTTACAAGTTGATATTATACCAAACAGTCGTTCCAAACGAGAATGGGCCAAAAATATATTATTATTATTTTTTTTTTTAAAATTATTTATTTTACTTGAATTCTGACACAATGAGACATTTTAATAATAAAAATCACCTAATCGAAATCTTTACCTTATGGAGAAATTCGAAGAGAAAAAAAAAATAATGATTGTTTATAAAACATTAACATTGGAATTAACAGACAACAAAAGCCTCTTTTATTGGACAAAATGATGAAGTTCTGTAAAAAAAAAAAAAAAAATAAGATATATCTATCTATAGATAATAAAGTACAACTTTATTATTAATTTCACATTATTTAAAATAATATATATACAGTCGACTCTCGATAATTCAAACCTTTGATAATTCGAAACGTTCGGTAATTCGAAGTAAATGCTTATCCTCTTGAAAATCTCGCGGTAATTCGAATAAAACCCATTCATTTGAGTACGCTTGGTAATTCGAAATTAAATTTTAGGAAAACTGGCCACCAACACGTGACAATTAGAAGTGTCATGCGTCTAACGCTCGGTAATTCGAAGTTTATTCACCAAATGTATTTTATCTGTATTCTTATAATATTTTTTTTAATAATTTACTATACAGTCGTGTAGAAATTTAGCTTATTATTTACGATAATTGGAATTATTATCGTAAAAACTATACCATCGTTCTATTTCTTAATAGTCTTTTCGTAATTTAACTTTTCGAATCGTGGATGCTGTCAGCCGAATGTAGTTTTATTTTAGTTATAATAATAATTTGATTTAAAACAATAAAAAGCTCTAATATGTACCACCTAATTTAATGAAATAATTTACAATGTATAATAATAAAAAATAAAATTTTTTCTAAACTTGATGTAATTCGAAGTTTTTAATTTGTTCCCTCGTTATTTCGAACTACTCAACATTTCGAACTCTCGGTAATTCAAGTTTTTCAACAGCCTTGTCAACTTCGAATTATCGAGAGTCAACTGTAGCTTGAAAAATTATAAAATTAATATTTAACAAGATCAACAACAATAATAATTAACAAAAGAGTCGAAGCAGCAATCACATGCGGAAACACAGAAATCCAATTGTAACTACCAAAGCTATGCTTTATAATGCTTTCAACGGGTACCTTAACTACGAGTATTTACGAAACCGTCAATTTCGTAGAAAACTCAATAAAAGATAACCGTATACTATTCTTAGTGGCTCGCTCAGTACACTTACGAGTATAAAAAATATACACCAATCAAGAAAATTGCAAGAAAAATACAAAATATCATTTCATCAAAAAATCACAGGATTCATAAATAATAAACACATCTCCTTCATGTGGATCTCTGATCGTTGTAAAATCATCGGCAACGGCAGAGCGGACAAATCTTCAAAACTTGCCAACAACTCTACCAAAAGGAAATGGGTCATATGTCCGAGTGCCAAGTATTCGAAAGTTGTCTGTACGATAGGTCACATGTTCGAAAGAAAATATACAAAATTTAACTCAATTACATGACTTCGCACGAAAAATTCTTAGTCGGAGCATAATTTTTATTGAAATGCTACCTAATATTATTTAAATTAAAGCATAGCCTTATTTGATTACTCCATTTACTGTTAAATATTAAACAAATAGAAAACAAAAAAAAACATATAAAAATTGTTTTAAAAATTACGAGTATAACACTTATGTAAGCAAAAAGTTAAAAAATGTATACATCCAACCTAAAATTGTTCCAAAAAATGAAAATTATATTTTATAGCAGCTCCTTCTAGTGCGGTTATATATATATAGTCATTAGTATATTAGTATTCCCTCGAAATTTCAAATGAATTGACACTGAATCACCAGTTTCGCAATAAACAGACTTAGCCGAGGCACACGTTTTTAAACATATTTAAATCTCTACTTATTGCACATATAGAGTATTAGAGGAACCACTATATTAAATTTCAAGTTAATATAATTTGTCGTTTATAAGATGTAGTGACAGCCAGTGAGGTGTGTTTGAATTTTAAATATACAATTATTTGATGTAATAATATAGTTATAACTTTTTTGATAGAAAATTTTGTGTTAAAAACTATTCATAAATATAAAATATTTTAATTAGTACAGTTAAATAAGTATACTTGTGTTAATAAAATAATATGTATATTTTATTAATTTCATATTGACACAATGTGGTAATAATTTCTTTTTAAATATAATTTATGATTTTTTTTTTTTTTACACATAATATTATCCTTTTGTACACATGCCTTTTGAACATATCACACGTTACCGCGTTACCCTCCACCAAAGCTATGCCAATACTCAATTTCTCTTATCCAGATATAAGGATTAGTATAATAAAATATAAATATCTATGTCAAATACTTTAATTACATATAAATAACTCGTTTTACTTAAGCTAATTAGTAATTTGTAAATAATGTTTTTCCAATGGTCATAATCGTGAAGGATGTTTTTTTTTAAATAACATTTACAAAATATTTTTTTAAATAAAAAAAAATCACAAAATTTTCATGTTACATTTTTATGTTAAAAATTATACTAGTGTTAACTGTGAGCCATTACCCCGTAAAGGGTTGTTCGTATTTTACAGAAGAAGGCCGTGAAACGTTTGTGTACAAAAATGTATATATATATTTATTATAAATGT
Source organism: Chaitophorus viminalis (assembly GCA_025469195.1). NCBI lineage: Eukaryota > Metazoa > Arthropoda > Insecta > Hemiptera > Aphididae > Chaitophorus > Chaitophorus viminalis. The sequence goes on along the minus strand of JAIPRK010000740.1, from coordinate 7,344 downwards.
AGGAAAATAGATTCCTTCTTATTTTAACTATTTTGATGGTAAAAAATGTCTACAACTTAATTCTTATGGTGTCATTGTCATATCAAATTTATAATAATATTAGAGGACCACATTATAAAACAATTGAGAAGCACTGCATTATATTATACGTGTAACGCGTGTGAGTATATTATACACACAAACGTCATCATATAATATATTAAAAATTACACACAATACTTTAAACTTTTACATAAATTCCGCAGAATAGTGTACAAAATTCAATAAATGAAAAAAAAAAATATTAATTTTTTTTGTTTATTTTTATTTTTAACGTCATCTCTTCTATTATCATTAGTACCATCAAATCCGTCGCCTCTTTTTCGGTTCCTCTTTCCTATTTATTGTAAAATATGACTGCACAATGACTGGGTTCCATTTAAGTTTCGAACAATTGGCGAGGTACGCATCGACGGTTTGGTCTTTTTTCATTCGTCGACGACTGCTTAGCAGATCAAGTTTATTCAAAGAGATTTGAGAAATTTCCTCATTACTAGATATAGGTGCCATGTTCAAAATCAGCTCGTTATTTCTATCGAAAAGCAATGGCGATTTTCGTTTCTCGTCCAATCTTAGTTTAATTAAGTTTATAATGAATTCCATATTCGTTGCACTCCGTTCGTGATCCCAAATATATTTAGCCTTATTATTATAAGCTACCCAACTGTTAACGAGTTTATAACAAAGAAAACAAGATGAAATTACAATGGTCGATGATATTATAATACATCGAAACATTGTCCTATTTTTATTACGACGTCCGCACAGCGCACAACGAATTGGCCGTGTATCCAAAAATTTCGGCGTACAAATACCAAATACTTTTATTTGGTTTTCTATCGTTATATATGGTGAGTCGTATGGATTTTCCACAAAATATTTTAAGATTCGCTTATGTTTTGGCCACATATTAGAAGTAGAGTCAACAGGCTTCGTGAATAAAAAGTCATCAAGTTCGAATGTGTTTTCAGTTGGTATATTTTCTTCTTTTTTTACTTTGACACTTATACCATTGTTATTGACAGCCATAATTTTATTTTGGGTAATCTCGTTTGACGGCATTAATGATGAACCATCCACGCATGATTCCACCGAGGCCGAATAATGAAAATCCACATTATCCGAGGTGTAGTTTTCAATTTTTGGCAACTAAAAACTAAGTAAATTAAATAATATGAAAAATAATTACGAATGAAAATAATACGGAACATACTCTATGATCAACCATAACTGCAGTTCGAGTAGAATGTAACTGGAAGTGGTATATTCCTATAATCTTGGAGTTTTGAATATCTTGGTATATTTCACAATCTGATTCAGATAAATCAATAAATTAATAATAAATAAACACATACATTTAATTACTATAATATATTATTACTAATTATTCAAATTTCAAACCACAGATTCCTGACCATTTTATTACTCACAGTACTCCAAACTAAACCTATTCTACAAATTTAGAGGCACCATATAATAGCAAAAAAAAGAACTGAACGGTGACACGCTCTGCTGTAAAGTGAGGGGTGGAGTGGACTTCGTTCATAGGATAGGTCATTATAATGCATGTATTAAATCTGAATGCAATGTTGGGTATCATTGCATATGAAAAACGATTTTTACTGCTCCAAAAGGTGTTCATATAAAAAAATAAAACCCATATCATTGTATAATCAATATATCCATTACTCCATTCAAGATCAACACTAAATCAACACTTAGTATTCATTAAATATCTGTTTTTGCAATTGAATGGTATGGTGTGATGATTTTGTAATAGTCCGCATCGAGGCGATAGTGAACAAATCTGCAGTATGGAAATTAAAATAGATTGAACGTAGTACAGTATTTTGTATCACACATTATATGATTAACATTAAAATTTAGTAATCATTAAAATATATTAAACATTATACATTTAATGATCATATTTTTTTTTTTTAAATAGTGAAAAATATTATGTATGATTAGTTTGAATAACTTAAAAGTAATGAGAAAGTTGTAATTTCACGGCACCCTGGTTGAAAACCACCTATTAAAACCGTATAATAATAAATTGCTGTTACGAAAAAAATGTTGTCAGAGCTTCGGTATAAATTAGTATGTAGTAATAACCTACTGGCTCATTGCCCACTAATAGAGTATAGTTTTGAACCGTCATCGACTCATCGTCATAGGTACCGACATTATTACGTGATTGCAATTCGATAACTAATTATTTTTGTGCGGTTGAACAACCGGTTCATCGTTCAATTTCTATGAATTATGTTTATTTACCACATTGAATCAATATAGGTCATAAATTGATCAATTAATTTCGTTATGTTTTTCATTGTTTTTGTTATTACACGTCTTAATATTAGAACTCCGAATGATCAGATACGAGCATTTTAACGCAGTTGGCATACGTATCAGTTGTATTTTATTGTAAATTATACTTAGTACTCAATTAGTAACTAACAATAATCGGTGTAACGTCATTTCGTCGCGGTAATTTGGTCGTGGTTATTTGTTGCTACGACGATTGGACGTACATTTCACCGTCCGTCATTTTGACGTAAGCTGCATTTTTGGTCGCGCGTCAATCATTCGTCGCTCATCGATATTGGAGATAAATATTTCGTTATATTATTGATTGTAAATGATTTAATTATGTCGAACTTTTATTCGATCATTGATTCTTAGTGTCTAATAAAAATATTTTTTTACCTTTTTAACCATAAAATAGTTAGCATTTATTTATGAACTAATTTTGTAATTATTTGCATTTCAAACGCTTATAAAAAATAACTGTACATATATATTTTAATATCTATTAAATGACAGTACTAGAACTTATGAGGAATCTTTTATTAAATTGTCAAATATTTAATCACAGCTAAATTTTTTTTTAAATATTATAAAAAAAAAAAATTAATGCAAAAAGCCGAATATTTCAAATGCTTATAAATCACAGAAAAATTAATGAAATATTTTGAAAAGTAAATTATTTAAACAAAATTTCAATTTAAATAACTGGTAAAAGTTTCAAGTTTCTACTACTTATACTTTTTAAATAATAATAAATATTATATAATATCTCTTAAGAATAAATTTTTATTTTAAGTAATTATCAAAAATACCACACATCATTATAAAATCTATAAATTCATCGTAGTGCTTAGAATCTAAAATTTCGACTGTATAATAATTCAGTCTTTTGAAGTATTCGCATAAATACACTAAAATACTCACTACCCAGATATGATGCAAAAATTAGCAGGGAAAAGGTGCATTCTAAGAGTAAAACACCGTAGAACTTGTAAACCAATAAACGACCATGTACACTTTGCGTTACATATACGTGATTTACCAGCCCTTACTTTTATACCAGTAGATAAGCCATAAGGTAATACAATCATGTAAGTTATTATTAGAAAACACATATTATGTTGACAACGAAGAATTGTAATCACCTCTAACAACCTATTTTAAAGGTTCATGGATTCGTATTTGAAGTATGAAAGGAAATCGTCGACCACCAAAGGTAGGTAGAAAATTTACTGAGAACAAATAATATGATAGAGGGTTGGATTTTCATCGATGTATTGTTCTACAAGACCAACCATCTGCAGATTTAAAGATTGCCTGGAAAAGGAGAGAGTTTGACTAAAATGATATTATAATTAGAACAATTATTTGCTGGATTTGTTCCGAATAAAAAAATAAATATTACGATATTTTATTCTGAAGTATGTTCAATTGTTGATAATCATCCAATAAATGAAATTTTATTTGATACCTACTGGCTACTGGCCATAGTTTTAATTTTTGTTAATAACAAGTTTCATTTTTGTCTATATTTTAATTTATTTAAATAATTCATTTTATTTTTTTTATATATAATTAAAATTTAAGTTGTAACATATACTTATTATATGTATATTAAATTATAGTAATTATAAATTAGTTAATGTAAAAATAAAAAAATTACTACTCATTAAATATTGAATTTTATATTAAACTGTTTATACATTAATTTTATGCAGTAAATTAATGGACGACCCATAGATAATAAATGAGTTAGTTAATGAATAAGTTTTGATAACATAAACATTGATAATTCGCCTCAGTTGGCCGCCATTCCGGGGACCTCGCCTAACATGAGATTAGTATGGGCATGTCCTATCCATTCATTTATTATCTATGGGACGACCAAATATTACATTTTTTGAAATCACACGTAACGAGATGTCGTGCGTCAATTCGTCGAGCTAATTTGGACCAAATAATCGCGACCAAATGACATTTATCCCTAAAAATTGATATGATAGTATCCAAACTTATTATTTATCAACGTAAACATGTTGTACACTGATTTTGCTCTGTTATGAATATTTCCAAAAAAGATGCACTGCAGCTACGCCGTATACTATCTGGCGAATATAAGTTCCTGCACGAAGCCTTAATACTCCTATACATGAATAAAATTAATTATAAATATAAATTGTCTTTTCACTGCATCAAAACTAAGAACTTACGACTTAAAAATGTAGTTGATACTGTCGTATACGTCACGTAAAGGTTTAACGTATAAAACAGGTATCTTCGTTTCCGTAACTCGGTTAAAATAAAATTAATTAATATTGAATCCTGTTATGATGGTTAAGTCGATTTTCGTATTGATTTTGAAAACAACAAAAGAAAAGTATGATATTAAATATTTAAATCATAAATATATTTAATAAGTATATGTATTTAACTGGTGAGTTATAGAAGATTCACAAAAGTAGACACTGGTCGATATTATATTGAGAAAACGGAACATGCCGGCTCCGAGACCTTAGACACACTAAATAATATTCGGGTGTTGAGTATGGTCAACCGTCTTCGTTTCAAGATTCTGCTGTAAATACAGGCCAGTGGTGCTAAACACTTTTTATTACCATTTATAAAATTATATCGGTAAATAATCTTCCATTTATCCGAAATTGGGATGCACTATGTAAAGTGTGATGGTATACAAAAAAAAAGGTGTGTTTAAGATGGTCGTTAAAATGAACCTTTTTCTTTTTGCAGATGTATGTCAACCCAGCAGGACAACTCTTGCCATTGTATAGATACACCGGACCTAACTAAGATTATTATGTACCGTATAGTATATATTCACACCCCTCTGAACCTATCTGTTCCAATAATGGTTTTATTATCAAATATTATATATAGTGAAAATTAATGCCACCTGTGATAAAAATATACCTTTAAATCCTGCAACGTGAACCGAGGAATGCATTGCTGTATTGATTTTATCACGATGTGAGTGGTTTTTATTTTTTTTATTGTATTTTGTTATAGAGCTACTACATGACTATATGTCGACTCAGCACGACAACTCTGACCACATTCCTATGACCAACATCAACCCTTATGGAATGTATATGTCTTAATGACTTAGACTAAGTCACTTAGTATAATTGCTCACAACCTGTTAAAATATATTTTAAGTATACCCTTGAATTATTTGAATTTTATTCAAAAATGTATAGTTTATATCGTCGAAATTCGCTAGTCCCGAAACAGCTCGAGTAAGGTAGGTACCTACCACATAAAGAAGTGGCTTTTTCTGCAATAAGTTCGGATAGTATAGTATAATATTCTCGTTGCATGTTCGAATAACAATAATTAAGATAAGCTAAGATGAGCTGTGGCGATTGAGTTTTGTTGCCAATCCGTGGTAACCGTCAAACATCACCACGACTTAAGATAATATAATAATATTTAAGATAATAATATAGAATTTATATTGTCCCACACCTCCATGATCAATATCTCGTAACTCATTCTTAGTTGAATTTGAGTTTTGGGTATGTAAATATTCGTGTACTCTTTGCCGTTATTTTCATTGTCCAACTCCATCATGATAAAATCGCTATGTTTCCTCCAAAACCAATAATAATGATGGTATCTGTTTTTTAAATGTAATAATCACGTAACTAAACCAAGACACATGACATAGTGACCGATTTAATAATCATTATTATTTCAGTTTAACAACATTATAATATTATATTGTTTAAAACCTTTTAATCACTTACCTATTATATTCGAGTATAGTGCCATAGATATGTATGAATATAAAAATATTTACTGAATACAATAATGTATTATCTTAAATTGTGATCCCGGCGCGTAGGCAGAGAACCGGTTCAGGTAGTGCTTGTAAGAACACGGCGACGGCGCGGCGGCGGTATTTGCTTGACGATGACGGTGACATTCATTCGATGTCGATTCTACGGGCGTATATCGATTGCGCCGAATATTTTTATACATCGATTCCACCAAAAATATATAGCATCATTTAAATTACATTATATATACCTCATGACCACATATATATAATATAATATATATATACATACACCATATTTACTATCTAGCACGACAGAAGAGTGGCACGAAGCTAAGTAAGAACAAGAATATAGAAATTTTATAGAATAAAAAAATAGTAATAATATATATAACATAAGTTTTAAGTATAATATAATATAGTATAATATAGTCCTTATATTATAAAACGCTAAGCAGTTACAACATTCGCCACAGGCTGCGCCACCGGTACCGAAAAACCCCCATTTTTATATTCCATGACATTTTTATTTTCCTTTTCGTTAAATTTACGCTCAACCCAGCTTTGCTTTCAATACCTATTATTTATAAACACATTCATTTACAACTATTAAAACCTTATTTCGAATTTTTTCAAAATCACCATTTTTTTGTTCAATACAAAAGTTGTATAAATCGTGTGTGCGGTACCGCTAAACGCTCATTTTTCTCTTCCATGAAATTTTTCTATACGCTCAACCGATTCAAAACCCCGTCGTTCGTTATAGCAATTATATATATATGTGAGGGTGTGTGAAAAATGTTACTGCTGCTGACCCCGATATTCCCTATCGCGTTATCGTTTGTTTATTTGAAAATCTTATTGTCGTTGAATGTGAGTATCATTATTTTATCGTTTTGTTCGGATAACACATACATCGGTTTTTACGTTTCGAACACCGTACACCGTCGTCTTATACCAGTACATGTGCCGTTCGTATGTTTGACGCCGTTGTTTCCCGGCCCCCAAAGTCGGATATTTTTTGAACTTTTTTTATACATGTTATAATTGTACACGGTGAACGAACTGTCAATACATAGTTTTTCTACTATTTTTGTAAAAAAATCGCATTCGTCGTCGTATTTACTACGTTTCTATTGTTTTGTGCATTTAATATATTGCATTTGTTTGAATACTTTTGGTTTTTTTCTTAGTAGCTA